>JAPDOI010000303.1:600000-882089 GCA_029168955.1 Aplectana chamaeleonis
TCAGGCTAAGAAAAAATTTCCGGCTAAGGGACTCTATGCATAACCAGACTTTTTCACCGGATAGTATTTTGTGCATCCGATCGGATAATTGGACTTAAAAACGGATGGAATTTTTCGCAATCGTAGCGAGGTTATTATTCCGAGCTTTGTATCGAATTTCACTCCACCACTACGTTTACTCTCCATCCATCATTTAGTATAAATGAAAATCAAATCAACGGCCACAACAAATGCGGTGGTTGCGTCGGAAATCGTCCGCGCTGTGATTTTCACACACGGCGAACCTTGCACCAACACTAGGTCTTCTTACTATAGTTGTACAATTTTGAAAAAAATGTCGAACGAATGAAAATCGGAATTTTTTCGTTCGAAATTTTTTCGAACGAACGAAAATTGAAAAGATTTCGTTCGAAATTATTTCGAACGAACGAAAAATGAGAAAAATTCGTTTGACAAAATTTCGTACGAACGAAATTTCAAAAAATTTTCGTTCGACGAATTTTCAAACGAACGAAAACGAACGCAAAAAATTTCGAAAAATTTTTCAAAAATTCCGTTCGTGTACAGATATACTCCTTATTCCTTCAAAATCAGCAGAGTTAAAGGCAGTGTCCACAATGAAATTCGTCTTTTTTCCGGCAAAAATGGAAAATCCGGTGGTTCATTGCCACAATAGCGCCGAAAAATCAAACAGAAACAGGCCCAGAAGAGCTCTTATAAGGCCATAATTCCGGTCGCGTAAGGCCTTCCGTGAGCGAAGAAGTCTGCGCGAGCGAAATTATGGCCTCATAGTGCTCTTCTAGACCCGTTTCTGTACATTTTTAACTCTAATGCTGCAGTGAGCTACCGATTGTTTTAATTTTCGACGAAATTAGGGAGACGATATTCACCGTGGACACGTAACTGTGCGTAACTGAACTTTGTATTTTCGTGAAGCGCGAATCGTAATTTAGCGAAAATGCGAAATTTATTGTGGACCCATACTTTTTCACTGCGCTGTATACCAGAAAGAATCAGGTTTCCTATGTAAGTTCAAACCGAATTTCAGGGCGTAAAATTGCGGATCGCACGAATTTCTATGTAATATGTGGATTTTGAGTTTTAGATTTGACGCCGACAAAGCGTTAATGTACGCGCGGACGAGTATACTCGTCGTCTACACCTCCGCGGTTTCCTTATTTTTTCACGAACAACGCGAATACTTGAGAAGCCCAGGATGTGTGAAAGTCATGTCTAGGATCAATGTCCGACTTCAGTAAGCACAAGAAAGCAGTCGTACGCTACCGCCTTGTTTTGACGCTGCCCGCTTACAAAGCGGAGCGGCGTGGATGCTTGAGAGGCGTGCCCCACTGCTTCACTTTTCACCAAGCCGCTCGCCGGTGGAAGTGCACACCACGCCTAAGGCCCCTGTCATAGTTATCCTATCGGCTGTGGCCAGCCAGAAAACAGACCGACCGACATACACACACATACTCACAGCTACACACATACATATAGCCTAGCTTGCTCGGATGAGTCCGAGCCGAGTAAGCAGCGGAGCGGTCGGTCATGGCAGAATATATTAGTGATAAGGAGATTTTGACATGAGAAGCCCTATATATATAAGACTTATCTCGACCGCCTCAAAATGAGGGATCTAGGCTATATACATACGTGCACATACATACACACATGTATACTATCGCGTACGCACATATATACACACGTACACACTTACATAGAGAGAGAGAGAGAGAGAGAGAGAGAGAGTAAAGCAAATATAGTTAGCAGAATCACGAACAAAATGAAAAGCTGAGAAAGTTTTCTTGTCAGCGAAACACATGAACTTATCGGGGAAAGGTGAAATGTAGTGGTTATCGACGAGAAATCGATCAGTTGTGAAAGACGCACTCGTCATTAACAATTTGAGTAGCTTTCTTGCGTCTAAACGGTTTGTTACTTGCGTCTTTGTGGTCTCTTCCGAAAGACGCACTTAACATACACGCCCCCTCGTATGTTACTTGCGTCTTTCAAACGTGCAAGTGACAAGAAGTGACGATTTCGACCCTGGAAAGACGCATGTAACAAGGAATTGGACTGATTAGGCGCAACAAGCTAGGCTGGAAAGATCTGAGTGTTAGCCGTTGGTGTTGCGAACTCCGCACGATCTGCCGCATGAGCGCGCCTCGTCCATCCGCTAGACCATATTTAGCCACGGGCCATTATCGACTATAGTATTTTTGCCCATCTGTACTTTGGTCTATGTGTTGCTATTCTTATGGTCTACATATATATTTCTTGTATAGAAGGGTTACACTCACTATTTAAGTTACAGTACATAAAATGATTTCTTATTGGGCTACAGTCAATTAGTGAGTGTTGTCTCGAAGTCGTGATATCTCTAGTGTGCTACATGAAGCAGCATTAGCCTGGTTTCTCGCTTTTTGTTGTGTATCCGAATTGCGTGAAAAATGAGAAAGAAGATTAAGCTTCCAATAAGACTTTTTATTGGGAGATCTCCCAGCAAAAGATTAAAGACAGTTTAGCTATAGAGTTGGTACATACAGCCACCATGGGTGGTTAGAATCTATCCAGGTGAACGTATTTCCGATTACCCGATTTCCGATGGTTTTTCGCGTTCCGAATTTCGAAAAAGATTTCCGCTCATCCCTGATTCCAACCCACCTCTAGGAGGTAGGTTTGGCGGTATTTGGAAGGGGTTTGACCGCTCGAGCGTCCCTATGTTTTCATTCTTAACAGAACTATCGTGATGATTCCCACTTAATTTTATTCTTCTATTCTTTTACTTCATTATCCTGATTTTTAGATTTATTTTATTTTTATTTTATTTAATACGCTACAGAAGGTAGACGTTGAAAATAGGGCAAAATATACATAGCCGAAAAGCAAAGTGAAACATTACCACGCAAGAAGAATATTCGAAACTTTGCGTTTGAAAGATGGAAAAGAACGGGGAACATTCATAAAGTTTAATTTCAAAGAGGCGAAAGCAGAGCCAGCTCTGCATGTGAAACTTTTCAATCTGAGGTTAGTTCTGGGAATACTAAAAGAAATTTTCTCCGAGTTCCCACGTGTCCTAGAGGCGTTGAATTTATAGAACTTCGATTTGTCAATTCTCAATATTCCACTCAAGATTTTAAAGATCATGCAGACATCGTTTCGCTTACGGCGAGACTCAAGCGAGTGTAACGTCAGTTCTTCATTCCTCCTTGAGGGACCAGGAACTCTAGCATAAGAAAATCCATTCAGTCTCAAGAAAACTTTACGAGTAAAGTTTTCTTGCACTCTTTCCAAAAGTTGAATGTCTTTCTTCTTGTACGGACAGAATACTGAAGTTCCCGATTCCACTATTGGCCTAACATACACCTGATAGGCACGCGCTAAGACTCTTTTGTCGCAAGTCGACAAGGCTTTGAATATATGAAATGTGCGCACTGAGGCTTTACTACAGATTGCATGATAGTGAGCTGAGAAATCAAGCTCATTGTCATACTGAAAACCTAAATCTTTAACATTCGAAACAGATGTTAGCGAGTGGCCATCAAGCATGTAAGTAACCGGAATACTGGAGTCTCCCATTCTCATGTGAACCGTTTTCTCCGGAGCGAGTGGTAAATCCCAAACATTAGACCAGTCCAGTATCCTTTCCAAAGCGGCCTGAACATTTTCGACATCCCCGGGCGACTCTATTTTGCTATATATTTTCACATCATCGGCAAATTCTTTGCAGATCACTCCAGTTCTTTCCAGAAGCAGGGGAAGCTCAGCTGTGTAGATAGCGAACAAAATGGGTGATAAAACACCACCCTGTGGTACCCCGCTACTAACCGATCTACTCGATGAAAAACTAGAACCCACTTTCACCTGGAAACTACGGTCGCGGAGATAGTTTTTTATCCACTCGCACACTAATGGATGAAATTTCAATTTCTCAAGTTTCAAAATAAGTTTGTGGTGGTCTACCCTGTCGAAAGCCTTCGAAAAATCCAAATAAATTATATCACATGCCTTCCTCGACTCCTGGTACTCACTCCAATCATTGATGCACTCCAGCAGATTGGTTTCGACCGACCTCCCTACCACAAACCCATGTTGATTCTCGGGAATAATTGAATTTTTTTCCACGTGGTCTACTATATGTTTTTTTAAGGATTTTTTCGAAAGTTCTGCAAAAAATCGACGTGATACTTACTGGCCTATAGTTATCCACCATTTGTGAGGGTTCCTTCTTTAACAAGGGAGTCACAAATGATTGTTTCCACCTTTGTGGCACCTCCGAATACCAAAGTGACTGGTTGAAAAGATAAGCAAGAGGTCCAGCAATCACATGAGCAATGTTTTTCACAAAAATCGTCGGTATTAAGTTCGGTGTAACAGACAAGGATTTTGGCAGCTTTCTGAGAATGTCAAAAATCTCATCGCCTTCAAAAAATGGGAAACTGCTCATTGGGTACTCGATCACAGGGCAGAAAGGAGGGAATACATCACTGACCTCCCCGTAGACCTCACAAAATTTGTCAGCTAGCAGGTTAGCCTTATCTGTCTCCATGATAACGAAGCGATCACCTTTCCTCAAGCAGGGAGTTTTATTAGATTTTCCAAGTTTTTTGTTCAAAAATTTGTAGAAACCCTGCTGATTACTACTACTAATGGCTTTTTTCTCCAAATTTCGATTGTATTTGGAAAGTAGACGTTCAAAAAGCAGTGAAAAGCTACGAAATCTGTCCCAATCCATACGGGATTGAGTGTTAGATGCCAATCTGAACAGGCAACTTCTATGGTCTGACATGTTTTGGAGATAAGGAGGAAGTAGAGAACGAGTCGCGCATATGCTCCTGAATGGTACAAAGATATCTAAAGCATTGCTCAGAATATCCAAAAATAACTCGTACTTTCTATCAAAGGAGGACGCGCTTTCTAGAGAATCTCTCCAGTTAATAGCAGAGAGGTAAATGCAGAGATTTTCATAATTACATCGAGCGAAATCACGAACGAGCGTAACCAGAGGACAACCAACGTATGGACAATTGAGAACAAAACTGACGCTGTTATGATCGCTAGTTCCCACGGGAGGTCCAACTGTTACATTTCCCACGAGTGTATCATCATTAGAAAAGACCAGATCAAGGCAGTTAACACCTCTAGTAGGCTCTCTTACTAGTTGGTTGAAATCATGAGCAACAATGGTATTCACGAACATAGAGGAACAGGGCGGCAAAGGTTTTCTGAGATCATTCCAGTCTATTTCCGGATAGTTAAAATCACCAAGAATTACGGATGGATACTCGCAACAAACAATGTCGCTGATAGTTTTTGACAGCACTTCATTTGAAAGAACCGGACAAGACGGAGCTCTGTACACAGCCACCATTCTTACACTGCGATTCTCAAAGATAATATCGAAGCTCAAAATTTCGAACGCCTCTTGAACTGATTCGGATATAATCTCTACAAGACAAAATTTGTTCCTCAAAAGACAAATAATACCACCCCCTTGTTTTCTCTTTCTATCACAACGCAAAGTTTGATACTCGTTAGACAAATTACACAGTAACGACGAAAGAGAGTGATCGGATTTGAGCCACGTCTCAGAGAAGACATATAAATCGAAATTGTTACTTAATACAAAACTAATATAGTTCGCGTTTTTCGGAATTGAACGAACATTGGCATAAAAACAAGTGATGACTCCCTGTGGTGGCTCAACATCCGATCCCACTAGTTTAAAGGCAACTGACTGTGCGACTGCAAGGATCCCCCCGAAGGATGGGCACTGGTGTTAGGATTGACTGGCCCACCACCACCCCAAGCGGAGTGTGAAGGACCAGCTTCCCCATTCAGGCCCAAGCCCCGAGAATCCTGATAAGCCTCCCTTCTTCGCTTTCTCTCTGCAAATGGAAGAGACTCTCGAATGGAGACTCCTCTCTCAGGGAAAAACCGAAGACGGTCAGCATTCTGCAGCGCGAATTTTTGCAAAGCTGAGCATGGAAGAATCACTTTAAGCTTTCTATTATACCCTTGCTTGGGCTTCCCTAGGCGGTAAACAGTGATAGGTATACATTCAACATTGAGGAAATGAAGAACATTGCAAGCACTCAAATAATCGTAATGGACTCGACGATTAACAGGCCACGATTTACGCTCCGGCACACCAGATAAAACCAAAGATCTACGCCTCTCAACAATAATGGCTGCATTATATTCATCATCATGTACGTTTTCTGCGGACAAATTCAATGACTGAGTAGCAGGAGAAGAGACAGGATCAGCTGACTGAGAAATTTGCGAAATCGTACGTTTCAAATCAGCATTTTCAGCAGAGAGAACTTCAACTCTGGCTTCGAGATCCAAATTCCTTCTGACAAGAGATTCTAACTCATGCTGAGAGTCAAGCAAATGAATCAAGATATCTCTTACATGACCAGGCAATGTCTCGTCTTCCTTCAGTCGAGCAATGGCCACGGCAAGTCCGCCACTTCCGGTCATCACAGGACAGCCTTTGGATGCACTTTTCTTCACAGCAGAACGAGTCATGACCATAGTTGAAGGTTACAGCAGAATATAGGAATTAACGGCGATGAGGAGAGGCGAAAAGGGTACCAGAATTACGAGATTTGAGGGTTGAACTGACGGTAGGAAATCGATGTGCAGAGCTCGCAATACACCGACCGCTCGGGGCATAGTATTCCTCTGTCCTTTTCGATGATTTCTTCGAATAATTGGAAGTAATTTTGAATCTTATCTGCTATAAATTTTTCTAGGTCCACCTTACCACAACTGCATGTGATTGTAGTCTATATGATATCGAAGAAGACATTTTTCGAAGCTCTCCTACATTGTATAAGCAAATTGTTGAAGCATTTTGGAAGGTTTTGAGAAAATGGAGCATTTTTTTTGAAAATCTTTTTTTTTTGCTGGGACACACCGAGGTTTTCTTTACTACATAGGGCACGCTCCCTTTTTAAAAGGGTCGGCAGAGTATCAGAGTAACTTTTTAACAGTGATGCTCGAAACATAGTTCGTTAGGCTGTTTAAGCTGCCAAAGTTACCAACATCAAAGTTCCATTCAAGAAGGGTGAAGCCGGAAGGTATTAGGAGAGAGCTTATCAGCCTGGTTTCACATATTAGTCCCTGCTGGTCCTTCGAAACAGTTTTCATTTTTGCTACAAAAACAAGCCAGCTAAGAATTATGTGAAATTGCTGGGTTTTCTTAAAACCTGAAAAAAATTAAAAATAAAAATCGGAAAAATTATGGTCTTCAAATATGGTGACTGTTGTTTCTTCCGGGAATTATTCAAGGGAGAATTTTGCTTGAATTTCCGAGCGTTAGAATGCTTACTTTGACTACGGAAGTAAATTCAAAATTGGAAGTGCTTGCTTTAGTTGAATGAAATAGATTCATTCAATAAAATCTTACTGATAATGACTTTATTTGACCAAACCGCAGCTCTCCTTCATTCCAACAATGGACCGATCAACTTAAATAGTAATTTGAATGACAATCTCATTGAACCTTTTCGTGTTACATTATGCTTAATTCAATAAATATCCTTTCATACTATATATTCTTATAGTCTTTCGTTGCAAAGGTAAAACCGCATGATGTTATCAAATAAATTAGGAATTTAAAAAGGATAAAGATGAAAAAACGCAGAAATGGTTGAAGGGGTTTCGTGGAGCAAGCCCGAAAGGAAAAGGATAGTGTGCATCCCTAGAAGGACGGAAAAGAAGGCAATTTTCAACAGCAAACGCTGAAAAAAATCCCGATATCGGTCAACAGCTCGCTTAGTTATAGGGGTCTTGCACACCCAACCCTTTCGCGCGTTCTTGCATGCCATATCGTTCGTAACACCACCAACCCTCCAAACCCGGGTTTGCTGACACCGCTGACCCAACCCGACCCTGGTGCGCGTTCGTGCACGCCGCCCCTGATGTGTCCTGCTACACCGTAGTGCTTTCCAATCCCCTGGACAGTCCGGAGTGGGCTTTCATTCGTAACGCTATCCTGTTGGTCTTTTGTTCTTTTCTCTTCATCTTAGCAATATAAAAACATGGTCACTTGTTCTCTTAACCAGTCAGAAAGTATCAATTTATCATCAGAAAGCACATAAAAAAAGATGTAAAGAGGAGGGTGTGATTCCTTCGGTTCCAAGTGCGAGATGGAAGCGTAAGGCTTGCGCCGGTATTTATTAGCTATTCAGTATTTGAGGTCTGTTCGAGTCCGTGTATCTCGCGAAAGCGTTGCGCACGGATACACAACCATGTTTAGTTCTCCCCCCAATTCAAATGACTTAGCGTCTGCTGCGAAATGCTTTAGTTACCTTCTCCATGCGTTCCAGCCGTTCTCGATTTCTGAGAATGCACGGAATGCGCAGTTGTGATGAACCAGTAAGTATACTTCCTTCTGTAGTTTTCTGTTCAGACTCAGCCAGACTATCCGGTGAAAATAATTGAAATGGAAGTGACCAGCAACTACGGGGCCGAATACACGACTCTCTACCGCCTACGCGTTCACGGCTCGTTATATAAGGCTGGACACGAGTAAGTCCTTCGTAGGATAATCGAGGTGTAATTGCTTCGTTGATCTATGAGAAATGCATTCCTTTTAAGTAGCCGCTCTTTTTTTAAATTCCTTTTGCTTCTCCTTTATTTTGACTTGTCAAGGAACTACATATTGTTAACATTGTTGGTTTCAGATCATTATCCTTTTCTCATCTAGAGTGTAAGATCGAAAGTTTTAATCCAATGTTCTATTGTATAGCGGTAGCAGATCGAGGGTCGATTAACACTAGCAAAAATTTCTCAATTTTTTTCATCAATGCATAACGTTGCGTTTGATCAAATGGTGATGCAACCATCAGTGTTTGAAACTTAGGGAGTGCAAGCCATCGCATGCATCCGCGTCACCCGACTGCCGACTCTAATTGGGCCCTAGGTTTGTTGTGAGTGTGCTATTGTGTACACATTATTATTTGGGCCCTATGGCCTGAATTCTTGATTTTTTGAATATACTCGAGAACCAAGCTTTACGAACGCACAATATTATGAAAATGGAATTTTCGGGATTTTCTCCTTTCAAAATTTGGATCAATGTTTGAGCTTGCAAATGTTGCAATTAAAAACATAGTAGAGGGTGATCAACCATTCGTTAGAGAAAGGCCGAGAGCTAGGAGTTCTACTGTGCTTCTCTGGCCCAAATTCCGGTCCGCAATTGCGTCTCGACACGCTTTGCTGCCGCACGCGCTCGAGTCAGCCGAGTTTCCAGCGCCAAAGCCGCCCCGGTATGGCTTTTTTATGCAGTTTTCTCCAATTTCGTTTAGTTTCCAGTTTCTAAAACTCACCTAGAGGTAACAGATCGGCGGCTGCGGCGCTGGAAATTCTTCCGACTCGAAATCGCGCGGCTGCAAAGCGTGTCGAGACGCAATTGCGGACCGGAATTTAGCCCAGAGAGGCACAGTACATGTACATTGTGAGGCAAATTACGGTAACGCGATGTGAGCGAGTTACTCATCTCCCGAAAGCATCTTGAACTTGAACTCTTTCGTGTATTCCTTGTCTTTATTCGTGAACTGGTATTGTTTTCGTATATATTTCACTGAGACAATCATGGTTTTCAATACCCAAGCTAGCGTGCTCATGTTATGGGGGTCTGTGATGCAGTGCTTATCAGTGCTTCGGAAAAGCATTTTTATTTTGTACTGTATGCTCTCGTCCCGGGCTTTTGACTAACAAGGAAACCACTATAAGTCATAGTAACCATTCCAAATGAAATGTACTTTTCTAGAACCATTTTCGGACGAAAAATCCGAATATGCCCATCGCAGCTACCTAGACCCACTCTGAAAGAAGTTATGAGCGTTTTAAAGCTTCGCGGCAAGGTAAAGGGTACGCCCGCCCCATGGAATTTTTAGGGTGTTCCTAATTTTTTTCCGGATTTTGCTAATAACATGTACATAGGGGTAATCTGGGGTGCTGAACACGCATCTGTGGTTTGCTTGTCGAAATTTTAAGGTTTACTGTAGGTTACGGTAGGTAACATGCCATTTAGGAGACAAAACCTACCCTAATAATTCGAGAATCGACAAATGGACATCGAATCCGTATTCAGCACCCGAAATAGCCACCACATACCAACTTTGAGACAAATCTGAGACTTTGACCAAACTACCGTATACCCACCGTAATCAACAGTAGCTGTCAAAGATCGATAAACTGACATCAGATTTGTGTTGAGCACCCCAAATAACCCGCAAAAGTACGATTTGAGCCACATCTGTCGCCACATTCCGGAAATCGTCAAAAGTCGATTTTGCCGTCAATTTTTTCTGCCGGTGGAAAGCTTTGAATAAATTTAGTCGAAAAGTTTGGAAAAACCGCACATGAACCCCAGATTCGTGATCAGCACCCCAATAAACCCTCTAGGGCGTATTTTAAGTCAAATCTGGAATATTTTTCCAAAACGCTTCGAGAGCCCTCTAATTGGTATAAATAACCTCCCAACCGAAAATCCGTACAAGTCCAAAACGCTGTCAGTCTGCGCAAAGTTTGGAAAATGTTCCTTCACCCAAACTTTGCCTAAGGGGGGGTAGTTTTGGGCGCTGAACACGATTATGAGATCCGTTTCCGGATTTTCATTAAAAAATGATGCGCTTTTTAGAGGGTACAATAGGTACGAAAATCAGAGAAAAAACGCCTATAACTTTTTCAGAGTGGGTCTAGCCAGCTGCGATGGGCATATTCGGACTTTTCGTCCGAAAATGGTTTTAGAAAAGTACATTTCATTTGGATTGGTTACTCTGACTTATAGTGGTTCCCTTGTAAGGCACGCAAGGGACGAACAAAGTCCCAGAAGAAAGACTCGCGCTCAGTTCAGTGGTGCGCATTCGAGAAATTTTTGGTCGCAGAGAGATGAGCCACACGTCTTGGTCGTAGAAATGAGTTGGAGGAAACATGATAGGCGCGATAAGGGTATCAACCGTAGAATATAAGAGGAAAATACAGCGGCGAGGTTTATCAAAATTTTCGAATATATTCGAATGTCAAATTTTTCGAATTTAAAATTTGCGAATATATTCGAAAATGAAATTTTTTGAATTTCAAATTTTCGAATATAATCGAATATCAAATTTTTGGAATTTTCGAACAATTTTTTCGATTTTTCGAATAATTTCTTCTATTTTTTCGGATAAGTTCTCTTGAATTCAAAAATGATAGCTTCGGTTTTGAAAATTAGGCTTGAGCTGTCATTTACTGGGTCTGTCGCGGAGTTTTTGAGGCTTAAAGGCAGTGGTGGCTATCAAATACGCTTGTCGTCTTTTTCTCTCTAAACCCTTTTCTGGATCTAGAGTAGTAGGACCTATAAGAAAAATTGCGAAAAAAACACTGTTTTGGGTCAAATTTGAAGCCTGAAATTTCTTGTTTTTTGATGGTGGACGAGCCCACTCCACATCATCGGCATCGATGATCTCTTATATCAAGAACATCAGGTGGCTTGAAATTGAATTTCAATCATTGAACCTTCGGATTTATTTACATAACTAGTCAAGAACATTGACTGGAGTGCTTTCTTTCATTGCTCAACTTGTTTTATTAGGTAAATTTGCATTTATTTCTTCCTCTGAATGTCTATGATTTTTGACTGCTCGGCATGAGACGGCGATCTTTTTGGTCGACGCTGTGCACGTGTGCACGAACTGGCATTTTTGAGCCTTAAAATCTATATTTCAAGCCCGTTTTTCACCGCGAAACCTTCATAGTTTTTCAGCTGTTTTTGATCTAAGCTGATTTTCGTAACTTTTTCGATAACGTTTTTCATCGTGACTACTGCCTTTAAAACTGCAAGTGAATCGTCTAGGCGCAGTTATGATCGCGGATATCTATCGCGGCACAGTCGAGAGTAGCGGTACTTTCTCGGCACTGTCGCGGCGAGTTTTCCCAGAGGCGGGCTGAATTGGGAGAAACCGCTGCAAATTCCGCATTTTTTCATTTTTAAAGCACCTTATGTCTTTTTTATCTGTAGTTCATTTTCAGGTTTTTGATAGAAAAATATTCCTCGAGTTGTATTCTTCTTATAGTCTTGAAATGTTTCACTAGCATTACTGCATCAGAATATAGATGTTTGGCCAAATTCGCTCAACTGTCAAAATCGAATCTGTCTAACAAGGGAAGTATAAGAAGCGTAGGTCTGAACGGTAGAAATCTAATGTCATGTGGAAATTTTCACGCATTACATGGTGAAATAGTGTTGGGTACCCGCCGCGAAAGATAGATCTGAAAGAGTTATAAGCTCCGAAAGTTAGTCGACCATCGACCTCCTCGTAGTCTATGGATTGCTGAGCGGCCCGGTCAACAGAATCGTCGGCGCAAAGGGAAGGGGCGGTGGTGGGCATGTGAACAGGGTTCAAATCTCCCCCAGAGCTGCTTTTTTGCAAATTCACGGAACTTTCATATTTTGTTCAAAAATTATATCACAAATGTCATCTTATCGTTTTGCTGCGCGATATAGCCATATCGACAGTGAAATAGACTCGGGTTCAAGGGATTCAAGGTTTTGTTTCCCATCAAAGCTTTCCCATTGTTTTGGGGAACTTATATGATTGGGAAGTATTAATATGATTGGGAAGTATTATCCCACATATTTTAAACAAGTTACGAGAACCATTAAGTAACAGAAGACGGTGCGCTTGATGCAGTCGATTTCTGCGACCACCCGTAGTCTGACCGTCATGCCCCTCATTCTCCCATAAGGCAAGGTCGGAGAAATGCTTTGTCCAATTACAAGAGCGGGATGGTCGCTTTCCATTGAAGGGTGTATTCAAAACGGAGAAACTTTACATCGTCAGCGGAACATCCCATATCATGACGACGTTAACAACACTTGCATTTTTCGAGAATGTTTTCATCCAGCAAATGCCTGAGAATTGTGTTCTCTTTCCCGACTCAAGGAGTGATTTTTCCAACCAAAGCGCGGGACAGGCTCTTGTGCCGGCGGGTAAACACTTGCGGATTTTGACGAAACCGCCTGGCGTAACAAGTTTGGTTTAGCTGGCAGACATCGGGTTTTGCAGCTATTCAAAAGCACTGCTCGAGCGATTTCACTCTACTATTGCTCTTCAATATTTTGAATTTTGAGGTCGTTTAAAATAATATATGATTTTCGGCGTGGACGATGCCTTTAAGGCCGGCTACGTTCTTATCCGTCCGGGTCCTTTCGAGACTCCAACTGATCTCGAATTCCCGGTAGCGCTCGGCCCCTGTGAAGAGATAGGTTGCCAGGGGCCTATTGCGTTCATTCGCTGTCCCTCTTGCGGAATTTGCTTATGTTTGATGCATTATGTGCCTATTTACAATTGGTGAAAGAAATGGTTATGTATTTTGCGTCTAATGGAATGATAAGTTGTTCAAATTATGTGATGTAATAGTTCCGAGTCATGTAAGTTCTCCAAAACGATGAAAAATCCTTGATGTATAGCAAACTCTTGAATCCCTTGCACCCGAGTCTATTTCACTGTCGATATGGCTATATCGCGCAGCGAAAGGATAAAATGACATTTGTGATATAATTTTTGATCAACATATGAAAGTTCCGTGAATTTGCAAAAAGCAGCTCTTGGGGAGATTCGAACCCTGGTCACATGCCCACCACTGCCCCTTCCTCCCTTTGCGCCATCGATGCTTTTGGGATGGACCGCTTAACAATTCATAGACTAGGAGGAGGTCGATGACTGGCAAACTTTCGGAGCTTATAACTCCTGCAGACCTATCTTTCGCGGCGGGTGCCCAACACTATTTCACCATGTAATGCGTGAACATTCCCACATGACATTAGATGTCTACCGTTCAGACCTACTATTCTTATACTTCCCTTGTAAGCTCAGAAAGTAGTGTCGTTCTCTGGGCCAAATTCCGGTCCGCATTTGCGGACAACGGCTATTGCATCATGCGACCCATGTTCATCGTGCTGGGACCACTTGGTACCGGCACGATTAACCCTTCTCCCAGCACGATTAACACATGTCGCATGATGCAGCAGCCGTAGTCCGCAATTGCGGACCGGAATTCGGCCCAGAGAACCAGAGTACAGAAATGTACGTCAATTCGATAAACACAACCCATTAAAACCACTCGAAGCCAGTATTTTTGGAGTAGTCATTGTAGATTAGTGAGCTCAAGCGCTCCTGTTTCTTTGGAAAGGCAGGGTTTCAAGAGCTAAAACCCTGGTACTCTCTATATCTGGCTGGCAGCTACCCAATAAATGCGAAAAAGGGAGAAAAACAGTTTACATTGGCTGGCCGATCAAGCCAGCCTATCCCTCCTATGGAGCACGTAATAAAGTGACGAAATATTTCACGCGATCCAAGCCTGCACTATCCCCAAATCAGGTGTCGGGTGAATAGGTCAAGATGATGCTTTGATAAGGTGTGCATTCAAAGGTCGATCAGAAAAACCAACTTCTAATGAAATGATGATTGTGCATTTCGATCATTCGAATTTGAAAAACTCAAATATGCTCTTCAAAGTATTTGAATTTCGAATAATATTCGAAATCCTGTTTTTCAAAAATGCGAACTTCGAATACTATTCGAAACCGCTTTCTAACCAGTATTCGATTTTCGAATATTATTCGAAAGCCCGTTTTCGAAATATTAGAATTTCGAATATTATTCCAAGACCAAAATTTTCGAATATTGAATGATTCGAAATTCGAAAAATCATTCGAATAAATTTCGAATAATACAATTCGGTCCGAAGTAAAATGGACTCCGCCACCAGTAGCAAGTCAGCTCATTATGAACATGACTGCATCTTTACACCAATCCCCATGAAGACAGTCGACCAGCGACACCATTTGGAAACCCAAGAAACATACTTTCGAGGCGGTCTCGGACATGGACGCGCAAGAAGAGGAAGAACGCGCAATAAACCAATCCGACGTGAGCTCGTCAGAGTGCGAGGGATTTGTTAACAGCTAACGAGAACCTCTCAAAGGCAAGATGACCCACATTCAAGCATCTGCCAGGAGGACAGAAGTAATTCACAAGGCGAGCCTATGAACTGTGTATCGCCCGGACCGGTGTACCAATAAAGAGTTGTGGTTGGAATGGTTGCAGAGTTGTGAAGATAATGAGGGAAAATAGAAAAGGCATAAAAACAGTTGTTCTCAGATACAGAAGAGATCAAAGTCCGTAGTGAGGAGAAGTAGGTGATAGGTGGCGCCGAATTTCTTCATTCAAAGTAAGCGGCGTCTCGTCACTGGGAGAGATATAAATTGTAAAAAAAAACAGGAATTGTTGCAAGGTCGGAGAATAACGGTAAAAAGAAAACACCGCCGCTATAAAATCCCGTTGAACTCCCAACAAAGGATTCAGATCTCTGCTGTTTGCACATCCTGAAGGCCGCCACGAGGCATCTAGCTACCAATCGGCGGAGAGTATGTTGGCCGCAACCGAGTTTTCTATCGGGGTGATTGTTTTTACATAAAGGCTATAAAACCGCGAAATTCTCATGGTTTCTACGCGTGCTAATGCGGAGTGGAGGTTAGAGACAGTGAGAGAGCGCATGACAGACGGAGGGAGCAGAATCGCGCGCCCCGATCGCGCAATGGATCGTGAGAATTACGACGTTTTACAGAGGATATGGAGCTGTCTCCAAATCTGGCATCGGATTTTTGCTGCGGACACCGCTGAAAGAAATTATAAGCGCTTTTGAAGCTTTGCGAAAAGATAAGGGCCAATTTCTCATCAGCCAGTTTTCAGGGTGTTTAAAAAATTGGATTCGAGTCAAAACTTTCAACCGGGGTGTTCAGGGGCCGAGTGCATCAACGAGCCTAGTTGGGGCTGGGGCAGGGCACTCTGCGCCCTTGAAGACCCCTGTAAATCACAAAATCAATCGTGCCACCAGCCGCCCCAGCTAGGGGGGGTCTGGGGTCTGTTTGTCGCAAGACTTGGAGTTATTGTAGGTTACGGTAGGCATAATGTCTTTTAAGTGGCGTTACCTATTTTAGTTTTTCGAAAATCGAAAAATGGACCTCAAATTCGTTTTCAGCGTCCCAGATAGCACCCACAGGGAAATTGTGAGTCAAATCTGAGACCATGACCGAACTACCGTATACCCTCTGTATCCTGCCGATGTCTATCGGAAATCGATAAACGGGTTGTAGATTCGTGTTAGGCAGCCCGAATAACAACTATGTAGAAGTTTTGAGGCGATTTCATCCTAGCATTCTCGAAATCGTCAAAAGTCGCGTTTGGTCAGCAAAATTTCCCCCATTTTGACGCTTCGGATCAAATCAGATGGAATTTTTCAAGTATGACAAAGGGGCCTCATACTCGTGATCAGCACCCAAAATAATCTATAGAAACAAGTTTTCAGCCCAATCCGAAATTTTTTTTTCGAACATCTTGAAAACTGTCATTCGTGTACCCCTTTTATCGTCGCAAAGCTATGAAAATTTCCACTTTTGGAAATCTCGTGTAAACCCCTGAGGCATTTAGAGGATTTGGAAAACGGATTATCAATGCTGTGTCCCATATCTACAACTATCAACACATGGTTTTATAGAAGTCCTCAGGAAATGTAAGGTAAGTCCTAGTAAGATGCAGGTGACATCGGTAAGGCACCCCGGGTTCGTGATTGTCGCGGTCCACGGCAGAGACAGCTCCGCCTCGGCCCACCACTACAAGGGCGTAATCTCCGACAAGGTCTGCGGTGAGGACCCATCTCCCCGGGGACCGCGGCGACCCCCCCCCCCAACCGAGCGGATACCCCTATCCCCCAGCGGTCAAAAATATGCCGGCCTCTGGAGAGCGACTCGAAGTCGCCTTCCAGGGCCGGCATCAGAATGCCGAATGAGGACTCGAGTGAGATGAGGCGCCTTATATTTCGGTCCTAACGCGGAGCCGCTGCGGTTCTATCGCGGCGATGTCGAGGCTCAAGACACGGCAACAAAATCGTTTTATCATGGGGACGCTGCGGTACTATCGCGAAACAATCGCGGCACAATCGAGGGTGGCGGTACTTTCCTGGCACTGACGCGGCGAAATTTCTCAGAGTCCTGTGAACGAAGTGGCACTGATATTCTAGAAGTTTGTAATCTAACTAGGGAACCTCGCTAGTCAGGTATAAACTTTTGAGAGACTGTGAATGTTTCTTGGCCAACTCGGATACGCTCTCTTCGAATCTGGACTCTGATTTTGCTACGGACATCTGCGAAAAAAGTTATAGCCGGTCAAAGTTCGTATTTCACGCCTTTTTCTCTATCAAAAAACAACGCATTGGAGTTTGCGAAATCCGGAAACGCGCATTGGAGTTTGCGAAATCCGGAAACGGACCTCATGCTTGTGTTCAACCCCCAAAACTACCCCATTGAGCAAATTTCGAGTAAAGGCTCATTTTCCAAACTTTGTACAGACTGAAAGCGTTTTGGACTTCGGTTGGGCGCTTATTTATACCTCTGAAAGCGATAAAAAATGTTGCAGATTACACTAAAACTCCTTCCAGGTGGGTTATTTGGGGCGCTGATCACGAATCTACGGTTTATTTGACGATTTTCTGAGCTTTTCGACATGATTCTTCCAAAGCTTCCCATCGGGGGGGGGGGGGTTAAATTTGATGGCAAATCGCAACGTTTGCCGATTTCCGGAGTGTTACGATAGATATGGCTCAAATTGTTGCTCTGGGGGTTATTTGCAGTGCTAAACAAGAATCTGCAATCCGTTTATGGGTTTCTGATAGGTTACGGTAGGTTACGGTGGGTATACGGTAGCTTGGTCAAAGTCTCAGATTTGACTCGAAATTTCACTGTGGGTGTTATTTGGGACGCCGAACACGAATTTGAGGTTCATTTTTTGATTTTCGAAATTTTAAGGTTGGTAAGGTCAGTTGGAAGGCATAATGCCTACCGTAACCTACAGTAACCATAAGTCTAGCGACAAACAGACCCCAGATTCGCGTTCAGCGCCCTGAATAACCCCCAGTTGAAAGTTTTGAGCCGAATCCGAGAATGTTTTTCCAAACACCCTAAAAATTGGCTGATGGGTACTCTTACCTTTTCACGAAGCTTCAAAAACGCTTATAACTTCGTTCAGAGATGTGTGTAGCAAAATCCGTGTTCAGATTCGAAGAGAGCGTATCCTAGTTGACCAAGAAACATTCACAGTCTCTCAAAAGCTCATACCTGGCTAGCGAGGTTCCCTAGTAAGATGCATTTTTAGGCGATTTAGGATTCACAGGTTCGGTCTCGCTAATGGTCAAAATCTTCGCAAGACTGGGAAACGATGGATTGCTGGCTGTTTTAGGAGAGTATTCCTCACGGCGATTTCTCTTGCAATTTTCTCCACGAAATTGACTTGGGAAATTTCCAGGATGCGATATCGCCTAAAGCATAGGTTTTTTATGCCCTGAGAGCACATAGGGGCAGTTTCGATCATGAAAACCACACCTAGAATATAGCCACTCTCATCTGAAAACACACCCAAAATTTTACAGACGCAGCTTGAAGCCGAAGAGCGCTACACTAGTACGGTCTATGAAACCCTGTGTTATGTTGCACCTAAAAATGGGTCTTCAAAGACCGTTTTGAACAGGCTAAAAAAACTAAATTAGTTACTTCGGTCCAGGACTAGGTTTTCCGCACGTTGTAGGAACGCGAAAATCCCTAATAGAATTCCGATAAATTCTTGTAAATATTTCGCAACAATCCCAGACTTGGACATTTTTTCGTAGACCCCTACTTGTGTAGCGCTCTTCCGCTTGAAGCTGCGTTAATGAAATTTTGAGTACGTTTCCACATTTGGACAGCCATACATGCGGACACACATGACACACATGCGGATTTCCTCGCAGGGAGGGGGGGGGGCTGAACAAATCGCTCGATTTATGGGGGGGGGGGGGTCGGACCAAAGTTGTGTTGTATCACACCTCGCGCTGGAGTCTGTTTCCTTCTCGTGCCTCCCTCGCTCAGGCTCTGTTCAGTCAACTACTCCTTGGTGAATGCTGATGCATAATGTTTGTCTCCTTCTTTCTGGTCGTTCTCTGATGTCTGGAGCGCCAGCTGAGAGATTGTGAGCCCTTTCCCGTATGATCTGCTCCTTTCGTCATCGGGGTGGATGTGAAGGTGATGAGAACGACTGCGGCGGTGTCGCCTGTCTGCGCGTACTCCTGTATGATAACACACAGTTCACCTCCGCACTGCCGTTCAGTCCGCAAAGTGCACCCTGATTGCGAAATCTTGCTGCGGCGCGGTTGCGAGCATCCTCAGACAAGGATGTGGGATCACCCGGACGCTTTTGGCCTTTGGTGCACGGGTGATCCCACCGCCCGGATGATCCCACATCCCTGTCTGAGGATACTCGCAACCGCGCCGCAGCACGATTTCGCAATCAGCGCGCACTTTGCGGACTGAACGGCAGTGCGGAAGTGAAGAATACGTCGACATCGGACGGATCGCTTTCATCTCGCCGACACTGATCTTTGACGATGCCGCGCCTCTCCCTGCGTCTCCCCCACCGCCATGCTGTCGCCGATTTCACGCTTATGAAAGTTACAGGTGTCTGCAGTCTGAGTGTGATTTTGTGTGTGTGAGTGTATTTGTTTTGGCCCGAGGATTGATGGGCCAATGTAAGTTACTTGCGAGATTCAAGTCATACGTAACATGGTTATACCAATGTAAGTTCCTTTCGAGTCCCAACCTAGCAAGTAACCTAAAAAACTCAGAAAAGCCACAAGTAGCTTGATATTGTCCGCATATCTCGCAAGTAACTTGATTCGAAACTTCTGAGAGAGCCCTCTAATTTGTTTATATACTGCCTTTATTCGGGAGTGCACAAGCCCCTCTTTTCACCCGCACTCGCTTCTACAGTATTGCACCACTGCGGCGCGGTCTGTCGTGGCCCTCTCTCATCCAATCTCTCCCACCCCATGTGGCAGGCATCGACCTTCGTATGACCAGCGTCCGATCGTCCGCATGACCGGTGATCATGTTCAGAGAAAGTGAGTTTTTCGAAAATTTTCACCGTCTTTAGTTGTTTAGGTGTTCATTTAAATGCCATTGTATTGGCTGAAGATTAGGGTTGACTCGAAGCTTTACACACTCCTTCACGCCGCCAAGAAATTGATAACACGTTTGTTCCCTTAATTTTCAACAAAGAGTCATTCTTTCTGAACATTATTTGTCTGTTTTGAATCTATGCTTCATTTATACACACCCATTACGATATAATTTAAATTAACACCGAAACAACTGAAGACGGTGAGAATTTTCGAAAAAACTCACTTTCTCTGAGCATGATCACCGGTCATGCGGACGATTGGATGGTGGTCATACGAAGGTCGATGCCTGCCACATGGGGTGGGAGAGATTGGATGAGAGAGGGTCACGACAGACCGCGCCGCTGTGGTGCAATACTGTAGAAGCGGGTGCGGGTGAGAAGCGGGGCTTGTGCACTCCCGAATAAAGGCAGTATAAATGAACGCCCAACCGAAAATCCGTACAAGTCCAAAACGCTATCAGTCTGTGCAAAATTTGGAAAAAATGCCTTCAGCCAAAATTTGCGCAGCGGGGTAGTTTTGGGCGCTGAACACAATTGTGAGGTCCGTTTCAGGATTTTTCAAACACTAATGCGCTTTTTTTTTATAGAAAAAGGCGCTTAACAAGCAGTTGGAGACTCCTAGCCCTCTAGGAAATCTGTAGCTCATAGATCCCCACCTTACTCTTTTTAAAATTAAGAAAACGACTTAGAATTCAAGCTCTGTACGTCAAATAACCCTTCGTTGAACATTTTAGCCAAATTCCTCCAAGAACCACAAACGTCACGTTCAGCTCAGCTGCAGGAAATACGAACTTTGACAGGCTATAACTTTTTCCGCAGCCAAATCCAAGTTTGGATTCGAAGAGATCGTGCCAGAGTTGACTAGAAACATTCATCAGCTTTCTGATCCGGAGGAACGTCATGCAAGGTTCCCTAGTTAGTACAGGGCTGGGCACGCGTCCCGGTTAACCTTAGGGGGTGCATATTAGACGTCGCAGAGAGGGCAAAGGGGGGTGCCTAAACCGAACACCAAAAAAAACGAAGTGCATGTTCTGTCGATTTTCTGAAAAAAAATACACACTATTCTTCCGATTTGCCATATCTACTTCTCCGCTTTTTGAGGCGAACACTTGAAGAATTCAAATTATAGATAGAGATGCGGGTGGTGTTCGCAATAATTCATAGTTGCTGTGAAAGTTTGCTTTGATGAAGGAATACACCACTCTGCTATCTTGTAGCAAGTAAGGATTGATGTGATGTCACGTTTCTTTGGTGCAACGCTCATTGATTACGCGTGTGGCTACCGATTCACATTGATCCCCAGCCCACCGCTTCTTATTGATATGTAAATGAGACACTCTTGGTGGACTCCACTGTACAGATTTCAATTCATGAGAATGTGACTTATGAAGAGAGCCAACTGTAAAAATTGAAGACTGCAAGTTACTATGAAAGAAGCGAATGACCGTGTCCTCCTCATTGAGAAGTACCCTGTACATAAAGACCTGAGCTTTATCTACCTTGAATGCCGCAATCCCTTGAAATTCGGCTAGCCGTGCGATATGGTGTTTATCCGCAGCTGCACAGCGCGCACTGTAGTAGACGCGCACACAATAATAATTAAAAAGTGTATTTTATTACAGAACGGGGAAGGGAAAATGATTGAAACTGGAGTAAATGAAAGAAGGCAGAAATAGGATTCTTTCAATGGTTCCATTATACAAATTTAATGTAAACAAACTAAGTTGGAGCGGAGTGAATTTTTTGGGCGTGATAAGGTTCATTCAAATGAACCTAGTTGATTAAAAACACGCATAAACATGAGAAATATGACCATTGCGAGAAATAGGAGAATCTGGCAAACATTTTGATGGCAATAGGTTTGATATTCAATGTGATTTAAGGACCTTAAAACTCGTCCCGGTTTTGTCCCGGTTTTCGGGGTAAAACCGGGACGAGATTTAAGGTCTTTAAATCACATTAAAAACCGGTCCCATTGATGCTAAAATGTTTGCCAGATTCTCCTCTTTCTCACAATATTCTTTGCTCTCAGTTTTATGCTAGTTTTGATCAACAAGGTTCGTTTGAATGAACCTTGTCACGGCTAAATATTTACACCCGCTCTAACTTTGTTAATTTACATTAAGTTTCTGAGATGGGTACATCCAGAATAGACCACCTTTACCATCTTCCATTTCCTTCAGTTTCATTCCTTTTATCCTCCCCGTTCTGTAATAAAATACATTTTTTATTAATATTGTGTGCGCGTCCATTCCCATGTGCGCTGTGTAGCTGCGTACAAACACCGTATCGCACGGCAAGCCGATTTTTTTAGGGATCGCGGCATTCTAGGAGGGTAAAACTCGGGTTTTCTACTCCCTACGAATCACATGTATCCTAACATTGTTCCACAACACAAATTAGTTCTGATTTCCACATCAGAACAATCAAACACAGAGGGTCTTCATAGGTTTATGAAAACATTCGACAGGAAACATTAATTATTGCAATAGTAGTAGTTCTGTTGTTGGTTCAATTGTTTTGTATTGAAAAATGCTTTATCTTTTGTCATAACTTACCGTCTTACTAACAAAGTTTCTTCATGGGGTTGTTTTGAAGTTCAGAAATTACACTACCCTTTTTGTTGCCATTTTCGGAATTTTCTCTATTCAGTGCTTTTTTTATATTCTTGTTTATCAAAATCAGGAATTCAAGATCATGGCTGTCCAACTATTCGGAAAACAGCCGATTTCGATTTTCCATAATGGGGTGCCTAAAAATTACCGAGCTAAGGGGGGTGCATATCCAGAATCGCCATGCCGGTACATGTGCCCAGCCCTGAGTTAGTAGAGGTCTTCGGACGCGGGCGGAGGGCGTCAGCGTGCAATGGGAGGAGCCAGCTAATAACGTGCTAATGTGTGAGTAGCGATATGCTACGTCGCAAAGAAATTAGATGGTTCTTTCCAGACGGGATAAATTTCTATTTTTAGCATAGGCTGCTCCTAATTTTTGTTTCCTTAAATTGCTACCTCGATCTTGCTAGAACCATGCGATGTTAGTGCCGGTTATGTTGAGCCTTTGTGTACAATTGTCTCTTATTTTTATTCCTTTTTAAACTCAAGCTTTGTCAGTTTTCCATCATGTTTATAGTTTGAGTCGCTGCCATGCATTTTCTTTGTTAATAGATCTCATTTAATAAATCTGATACTGTTTTAAAGATTGTGATGGGAAATGCAATCGCGGTCAAAAGCAGATGATATTTTGGCTTTTCATTGAGATCCCCAGCAAAACTCAATGACTTACTTGACTTAATCGGTTGGCTTTCGCCTGACGCGGTCATTCCGCATCTTCACCGAGGTGTGCCGTCCTAGTAGTCAGCCGTGTCCATTTTTCACGGTCTTCAGCCACAATTTGAACACATTCCATACAGCTGTCACTATTCCATTTCCTGCGAAACGAAACATCGCGCCTGAACTGTCTTTCGATGCCGAGTGACTTCAAATCCTCTTTAACCACATCCGTCCAGAACTTTCGCCTACGCCCAGGTGGCCGTTTCCAGACAGGATTTGGAAGCATTTTTAAAGCGTGTTGTACGAGACGATCCGGCGTTCTTCTTAGTATATGCCCGAGCAGTCGAAGTCGACTTTCCATTGCTGCTTGAGATGGCGTTAGGAGATGCTGGCACCTCCCTCATGTCAAGCGTTGATGTACTGCGTCGATTTTCTTGTAAAGGTCTTCGTTATGGCATACACGCGGCCAGAAATATCCAAGCAAACGCCTAAAAAGCTTCCTCTCTCCGTGCAATCCAACCTTTCCATCTGCGTTTTCAGTGCTGCCCACGTCTCCGATCCGTACATCATGATAGGGCGAATAGCGGATAGGTAGACGCGCAACTTGACTTCCTTCGCGATGGTGGTAGACCACAAACACTTGGTTAGAGAATTGAATGCAGACGTAGCTTTCGCACATCGTTGTCGAATATCCGCTGCATAACTACCATCGTTCTTCAGCAAACAGCCCAAATAACAGAAATCGTCCACCAGTTCGATACGTTGTCCGTCCACACAAACTCCAGTTGAAGGCCTCTGAGAGACCCACATCTGCTTGCATTTGTCGGGACGAAGACGAAGTCCATAGGCTGCGGCATACTTCGAAACGAGGTTCACAATCCTTTGCAGTTTTGCGTTGTTTTCAGCGAATAACACAATGTCGTCGGCGTACTCCAGGTCGACAAGGAGCGTCCTGATGGTGTTAGGATCACATCCGCAGGAAACTGTTCTGCAACTCTACGCATGATGTCATCAACGGCGAAGTTGAAAAGAAAAGGTCCTGCAACGGCTCCTTGCCTCACTCCTGTTTTCACCTCGAAAGCTGACGTAAATCCGACAGGTGTACGAACTGCTGCTGTTGTTCCTTTGTTCATGTCCTCGATTAACCGAACATACTTTTCCGGGACTCCATCTGCTCGCAGAGCATTGAGCAATCGATCACGATGAGGAGAGTCGAACGCGGCTTCAAAGTCCAAAAAAGCAAGCTGTAATGGCTTCGAAAATGGCGCTGGACGATTCAGTAGTGAACTGAAGTAATCCTTCCATATTGGCAGCGTCGCATCACCAACTGCAACTCCATTGGTAGTGTTCAAGACAGGAGAACATCTCTTCATCTTCCCGCTATACTGTCGCAGCAACGTGTAGGCTTTCCTCGGATTCTTCTCCTCCCAAGCCTTCTCGAACTCCCTTAGCTCTACACGTCCACTCTCGTTCGCGGTCACTTTGAAGCTGCCGACACGCAACTTCCTCCTCAGACGCTTCTCCACGAAGTTTCCTGCAGTTCGGAGAGCACATACTCTGTTGTAGGTAGATGTTGTTTCTTCTGAGACGTAGGCGAACTTCTTCTTAGGCTGTACAACCGGGAGTGCCTCTTTCGAAGCGTCCTGGATGCATTTG
The DNA here is from genome assembly GCA_029168955.1 of Aplectana chamaeleonis. Taxonomy (NCBI): domain Eukaryota; kingdom Metazoa; phylum Nematoda; class Chromadorea; order Rhabditida; family Cosmocercidae; genus Aplectana; species Aplectana chamaeleonis. Next base: position 624,974 of record JAPDOI010000303.1, read on the forward strand.
ACAAAAGAATCCGCGTCGCAAAGTTTCTTCTTAGTCCGTACTCCGATGTGAATAGAAACGCGTTGTCGGAAATTCCTTCTGCACTCTTCATCTCTGAGACTTGTCATGTCAATCCTCTGGAGAGGCTGAGCCCTCGCTTCCTCTTATGAATCCTCGCAGTGAAGTTCAACAGAACAGGACGGTGATCCGAATCGAATGCGACATCCCACAGCTCTAGATCTTCGAATGTCCGATACTGGAATATTCCTCGTCAGGACATAGTCAAGCTGTAGTTTCAAAGTTGTCATCTTCCGCTTCCGCTGCTCTTCTGGAGATAGCCGGGTTGGTCCCTGCCACGTAAGCTGATGGCGGCGATGATTCCTCTTGAATGTCGATGCAATAATCAGACCACTGCGTTCACAAAAGTCGACAAGGCGGTAGCCATTGTCCGATGTTTGCTCCACTGGGTAGAACCATTTACCGAGTACTTCGGATTCCTGATCAAGTCCCATCTTCGCATTTGCGTCAATCCCCACGACAACAGCATGTTGACAAGGTATCCTGGCCAGCAACGTATTGAGTTCCTCATAAAACGCATCCTTCGAATTGTCTTCGGCGGTTTCAGTGGGCGCATGAGCACTCACTATCCACAGATTGAATCCTCTGTGATCCCGCAGTCGTACGAATGCATTCCGACACGACGTTGAGCCGAACTCCTTGACCATACCATTGAAATCCTTCCTTACAGCTATTGCACAGCCTCCCACTCTCCTATCGTCAGCGTTACCGCAGTAGATGGTGTACTCTCCGACGCTGATGACGGGTCTATCCTTGAGGCGGGGTTCCTGCAAAGCAGCAAACGGGGCATGGAAATAGCTCAGAAGGCTGGAGAGCGCAGGTTTTTGGATATCACTCGACAGCGATCGACAGTTCAGGGTGGCGAAATTGTGGCTTGTGGCCAAAGACTCCATGACTCCCTAGGTACGGATCCTAAGGTGTTATGGACCAGAGGCCTTAGTGTGCCGGACGGCGACACCTTTATGCAATGTGCGGGATACTTTCGCGATATAGTTGTGCACGCTATATCGCTCGAACGTTCCCTGTGTACACTCAAACGTCTGCTGGGTTCAGTAGAAGCAGGGGCACCAACGAGCAGGTACCAACAGACTTGTATACACACCCTCAATAGTCATATCAAACACAAACACCCCATAATTTACAATTCTGCGGTGTATTCTTTTGTTTTCGCTGAGTTTCGGTCTTTTTTATGAGTAGTTTGTTAACATCCCGTTGCAGTTTTCCAGAAACCGCTCATGCAGTAACGCCGGCTGAGGGGGCAGGCAATACCGGCTGACTAAAAATTGTACCCGTGCGAGTCCCGGTATTCACTGCCCCCCCCCCCCAGCCGGTAAATGGTGGAGCGCTCACCCGGCAAATGGTGGCCCCCTCACCGCGCATTCACTGCCCCCTCAGCCGGTAAATGGAGGTCCGCTCACTAGTTGCTTACCACGTTAATGATGTCGATCTGCAGCGGACAAAGCCCCTAGTGCTCTCCCTATTCCCCAGAGAGTTCGAGGCCTGCGCTTCATCGCTGAAGCGGCAAGCCTTACCTTGCTTCAAAATTCATGAAGTGACCCGCTGTCACGTCCCCACGGTCACCACGAACAGTAAGGGGTGAGGGGTCAATGATCCAAATCGTGTGGATCCGTTCGTATGCCATCACCCAAATCATCTCGAAGCCGATTTCGCCCGCGCCGTACATGAGCCTGGTTTGCTTTAGTGCCTGCCCGATCACCCGGTGATATGCTCCGCCGTGGATTTCTGTCCGCCCGCTGACCCCGTAAAACCATGCCCCTCAGACGGTAATGCTATGTCTGCCCGATCAGCCGGCGAGCCTACTTCTCCGCCCGCTCATCCGGTGTTATTATCTGAGCACAGCAACAAAATTCCGCTCTGAAATTTCAAACTGCATGCGGCAAGGTGGTGCTTTGCCGCAAATACACGAGATGCTATCACCATTCCACATCTGTGGTTTATTGAAGCCAAAAGCTGATCAGTGGCGTAGGGACTAGTACACGCTCACACTTTTTCAATTTCTCTAACTTTTCTAGGAGGTCTACGCGTTTTTCGTCGCACTTAGGCCCCGTCCATAGCCATCGTCCTAGCGTCAAGTGATGCTGGGGGTTTGCATTATAGTTGTACACGAACGAAATTTTCGAAAGATTCTTCGAATTTTTTTTTCGTTCGTTCAATATTTCGTCGAACGCTTTTTTTCAAATGTTGTTTTTTTTTCTGGTCAGTAGATGACTGTTTCCATGGATCCATGACTATTTTTTCCTTTAGGCTTCGGAGTCGTCATGAGTTGGGATGCTTCTCCTGGAATTGTGGTGGCCCCACTCGTTGCCTTGATGAAATTCTGGTTAAAGAGATTCAGGAACATATTGGGTTGGGGAATAAGGTCGTTCGTTTTTTTTTTCAAAAAACTTTAATTGAACAAAAAAAACAATATTTACAAAACAAATTATTCATTCACATATTCGCCGCTACTGTTTACGACCTCCCACCTCTCAACCAATTTGTTGATGCTGGTCCGCCAAAAATCGCCCAGTTTGGTGTCAAAGAAGTTGTTGAAGCAGGTTTTGAGGTCCACTCCGCCGTCGAAGGTAAAACCCCTCAATTGATTTGACATGGAGCGTGAAAGGTGATTTTCGGTTGGTGCAAGCTCCGAGGAGCGGTTGATGCTGAAAAACCTCCCATTCGAGCTCACGGAGTGCTGCTTTGACGACTTGTGGACTTCTCAGACAGTAGGTGCGGACTGACCGCTGGCAATCAAGGCCTCTCCGGGCGGTACGCCGGCAAGTTGCGGGCGGATCGCTGCTAATCGGAGCCTCGGCGGGCGGATCGCTGCCTCTCGTCGTCTCAGCGGGCGGATCGCTGCGTTTTGGCGAACGGATAGCGGCACCTGGGAAAGTTGGTCACGCTAGCGGGCGGATCGCCGGCAAGCTCTGAAGCGGCGATCCGCCCGCAAGGGTCCTGATAGCCAGCGATCCGCCCGCTGAGCTATGAGATGCAGCGATCCGCCCGCAACCTGCCAGCGATCCGCCCGCCAGGGCTTAGATAGCCAGCGATCCGCCCGCCAATGCTTTGATGGCCAGCGATCCGCCCGCTCAAATTTACACGGTGAAACTTGTCAATCATTGACAAGCTCTTCTCTGTTATCAGTATCACGCTCAGAGTAAACAAATCGAAGGGTATAAAAGGCGCTCCATGGCACTGACTGCTCACTCGGCATTTCGAGGCCGATCGTGAATGGTGACCTAAAGTCACCTCTGAAGGATCACTCAGAGGCCGAAGGATAATTTTTGTCAGCTGAGGGGATGGTTCCCACGGCTAGGGGGGGGTGGTCGCTCACACGGAGACCGTGGTGGGAACCACCGGAAACCAATATGTGGCATCGAGGAAGGATCGCTGGCTAATGGCGGGCGGATAGCTGGCTACTGGCGGGCGGATAGCTGGCTACTGGCGGGCGGATCGCTGGCTACTGCCGGGCGGATCGCTGGCTGCTGGCGGGTAGATCGCTGGCTACTGCCGGGCGGATCGCTGGCTACTGCCGGGCGTATCGCTGGCTATTGGCGGGCGGATGGCGGGGGGATGTCGATCCGCCCGCCAAAAGCCAGCGATCCGCCCGCACCTACTGTCTGAGTTGTGCAACTTGGGGTCTGGCGTTGTCGTGGAGCAAGATGACTTGGCCTTGTCGATCGAGTCATTCCAATCGCATAGCCTGATTTCTGAAAATTTAGCTTCCTGGCAAAAGTAGCGATTTGGAAATAGTCAAAAAAAGTTTCAAAAATGTCTTGAAATATTTTTAAAAAATGATTTGGCGTAAAATAGCATGGAGTAATAAAAAAGCTAGGAAATGAAGTGAAATAACCAAAAAATATGATTTGGTGGTCGATCATTTCACAAGCTTCTCCGTTAAACTTATCAAAACGAAATCAAGCACGATATGGAATGGAGCGTTGCCTTCACCCAGCATGGCATATGCTGATTCCCTTGATACAGCTTTCAAAAATGGCTTAATGTTTTCGTTGCGCGCTTGATTTCGTTTTGATAAGTTTAACGGAGAAGCTTGTGAAATGATCGACCACCAAATCATATTTTTTGGTTATTTCACTTCATTTCCTAGCTTTTTTATTACTCCATGCTATTTTACGCCAAATCATTTTTTAAAAATATTTCAAGACATTTTTGAAACTTTTTTTGACTATTTCCAAATCGCTACTTTTGCCAGGAAGCTAAATTTTCAGAAATTTCACATATTTTTCCCAAAGGTTCCCTTTCTGACTTCAATTTCGCTCAACGATTTCCATTTTGGAATGATGAAACGCCTAACAGACGATATTGTCGTATGAGTACAAATTTTGAAACCTATGACTTACAACCATAAAAAATAAAACTCATTGCCGCATTTGGTGCAAAATGTGAAAAATCGATATTATTGATCATTAATATTTGATCTTGCATGATGAGAAGAATTTCCCAAACAAATGACTTAGAGCCATCGACAATCAAAAATCATTAAGGCATTTTGTGCAACAGGCGAAAAAATCAATATTATTGATCGGTATTTATCGATAATGACTGATGAGCAAAATTCCTCACCCAAGAAAACCTATCCCAAAAGCAATCACCACTGTTCGCCGCATTTTGTGCAAAAAGCACGAAAATCGATAATATTGATTATCGATCGATGACGTGTCATGAGTACGAATTCTGACAAGTTCAATACTTACCTTCGACGAACTGTGTTGATTGGCTGCGAATTCACCCACACACCCCGGTCTCCAGAGCCGTAGCAGAAAAAAGGAGTTTTCGTGCTCCACGGCTAATTTAGTATGTAAACCCACGATTTTGAGGTACCCTTCAAAGTAAAGGTATCGAGTTCAAATTGGAATAGGAGCGACCTGCATCCATTTCCAGCCTCCTGTCCAAAAATGAGCTCCCTAGCTCAATTTTATCTGGTAGCACAAGATCGTGAACGCCGTCTGAAAAAAAGGAGATTAACAGAGAAAACTTGCGGTTTTTCAAAATTTGCTCAAATTCTAGGAAACCATTCCAAACCATTTTTGGGCATTGTATACAACTTTTTGCGCTCTTTTCAATGCAATTTAGAGCTAATTTCTACCTTCAGCCTGAACTCAGATTTCGAAAAACGGGTTGCGCGCGTGGCCGATTCAAAACCAAATCTGGTGCGCGCTTCGCGCGCACCACAATTTACGCGGCGCAGTTGGGCCAAGTAGAGCTCCTTGTTCACCGTTCCTTTCAAACGTTCCCCAGTATATCGTGCCTTCCCAGTCGCACCAAACTCAGATGATGGTTTTTTCGGGTGTAGTTCTTGCTTGACTCTCGGCTTCGGCTTGTCTCCTGTAGCCATCCACTCCTTTCTTTGCTTTACAATGACGTGCATACTTTATTTCTCATTTCCCGTCACCATTCGGTACAAAAAGCGCTGTTCATGACCACGTGCCACTCGATGGCGCGCGAGGTGTTGAGCAGCGATTTGAAGAGAATTCTATTTCCGAGCCTTGAAAAAAGGAAAAAATTAAGTTATTCGAAAAACAAATAGCACTGTTTCTTAGAGCAGAAAAAGCAATTTCTAATGAATACAAAAACTTTGCTAAATGAACGAACAATTCATTTAAATGCAGTGTTCACGATAAATTTTACTTTCGATATCTCCACGGTTTACGAAAGTCTGGTGCCCTATATAGCAAGGCATGCTCAAAAAGGACACGAAAGATGCTTTTTCGAGCCAAAATAGCTCCTCTCTTGTTTACGTTGATTTTTGAGCGTGGAGGAATTGACCGCTAGAAGGATGATACCTATCAGTGCAATGAAGCGATCAGCTCACTTATCAGCACTTCCTTCACTTGATCATTCCTGTAATCTAAGTCTTCATTTGTTCATTCCGAGGGGCGGATCTGGGGCATCAAAATGCTTGTTTGCAGCCGTTATTTTGCCACCCCTGGCTCGTTTTCTACGGTTCTTTTAACACTGGGAGCCTAGTATCCTTCGCGCCTATCATTTCACTGCGGAAAATCAACGAGGTTGATCATCGTGAACGCTGCCTTTAAATAAAGCTCTGAAAAAAAAACCGAAAGATCTTATTCCCTAACCTAATATTTTGCTGATTGTGACGCTTTCATGAGCTCATCAGATGTCTGGGTATAGCTCCCCATTCTATAGCTCGGCATCGTTCCAAAACACTTGAGCTACAACTGCCGAGGAGAGAGTCCATCACCAATATGCTGTCATGATGTTGATAGGCCAGTCACCCGATTCCAACCTTTTCGAACATCTTTTGGAGGTTCTAGCTTGTCGAGTGTGTGGATAAAAACGAGCCGATCTTTTCCTAAAGTTTGAGAATTTGAAGGAGTGTGAGCGTGTAGTGGTCGAAACGTCGTTGATCGACTTCTGGCTTCAATATCCCACATATGTAAAGTTGTGATAGCGTATTGTGTATTTGCAGCAAGGCACCATTTTGCTGGTACAAGTTTTTGCATGCAGTTTGAAATTTCGGGGCGCTATTTTGTTGCTGTGTTTTTTTCTTGGAGACGGAAGTGGAATGCTAGCAGACTGGGCAAACTTATAAAAAAGCGAACACTCTGGAAAAACAAAAGACGTCTAAATTGTAAAAGGTGGCGTGTTTCGGTTTGCCTGATAAGGCTGTGAAATTTCATGAAGAATTATTGAGTTTAGTTGGAGATTTCAATGAAGAACTAAAATACTGCGCGTATCATAATGATTGGGCCACCCCTACTTCTCATGGTGATAAGGTTTGCGGATGTTTCCAAGCATCGCAACTCATCTTATCGTATTCAGCGTGGGTAAAAACCTTCACATTGTCATCCTTGCGAATGATTGCACCTTTTTACCATTTTTAAAAAAAATCAAATTGGGAATTCCATACTCTGCCATGGTGATGGGACCACAACCGAACCCAGGCTCATATACGAAGCATCGGAACCCTGGAACGGCTATTTCCCTTAGAGTGGGAGCAACGCAGTGACGAGAAAAGTAGCCGATAAAGAGAACAATAACCCGAAATGGTAAGAACATAACTGCTCAGCAAGTGCTCTTCGTATTACCGCTAACTTGTGTTTTTGTGTTTAAATGTTCAGCATGTTCCAGCAAGGTCGCCCATGCTATCCAAAAAAAGCTCTTTTCTCGCATGTGTGTGATGCTGAAGGAGCGAAAATCAGCGTTTCGTCTGATCCATCGAGGGCTACCACAACTGCTAGCCGTTGAGATGTTCTGAAAAAGCCGATTCTGTGCTTATATGTGAATCAGGAGAAACACCTCGGTGTATATAAATTCTTCTGTGAAGTGATCCTTCTTTCCAGCGTCAAACATAACAATGTAAACTCTGGTACCGCCGTAGTGACCTGTTGATTTCGATTATCACAGCGCGGAGCGGTGGCTTTTTCGTCGGAACCTCCTTATCACTAGTTATATTTCACCGAGGCCCACCGCTCCGCTGCTGGTATTGATCGAAATCAACAGGTCACTACGGCGGTACCAGAGTTTATCTCTTGACGTGTCTTTTCGCCAAAGAAAGGCGAATAGTAAAATTGTGACAGAAAACACAAAACTTCACCGTGGACCAATAAGTTTCGCATTGTTGGAAGCAGCAACATCGAAATCGCATAGTGGTATTTGAATCACCAGCACTCACAAATTCATCGTTTTGTAGCCCACCGCCTTACCGACTGAGCCATCGTCCAGTGGTGGGTGGGTGCAGCTATCCCATTGCAATGATCGCTGAGACGCGTGCAACGAACATTACTGAGGAGATCAGAAAATCAGTCGTAACTGCAGACTCAGATTAGGTTCCGCCACCAAACCTTCTGGGAAGCGTTTTCACATGCTATAAAAACCTCTGTACATGCTGTACCCTCTATAAAACGTCGAAATTCACATCACTCGAGGCGCGCGCGACGCCTCGACCTCCGTCTGCCCTACTCTCTCTCACTGTCTCTAACCTCCGCTCCACATCAGCACGCATAGGAACCAAGTGAATTTCGCCGTTTTATAGCCTGTATTTCCTTCATTTCCGTTTCGGTCTCGTTCACGTTTTTGTCGTGTTTGATCTACCCAGGTGCATTAAGGAAACTCTGCGCACTTTGAATTATTCCTTTTTGTCTTCCCCCATAATACTCAACAGACTATTTCCTAAACTGCAGCTAGCAGCCGAGACACTTACACCATTTATTGACGATCTCTAGTACTCGCAGGCGATTCATGAAGAGCGAAGACACCCTAACCACGGCCCCAACCCCTTTGTATACCCTGTCCCAAACAAGATGGCAAGCGAAGAGCCCAAAAAAGCAGCGCCCCTCTGCATCTTTGACATTTTTGGATGACGGTAAGACGTCGCGTACGCAAATACGTTGCATGTCTTACCGTAATCCGAGAACAGATGACCTCGTGTCCTCTACTCGCAGCTAACCGTCACGGCGGCTGCGGGGTGTAACTCGTCCGAGTGCGCTGGGGAACTCCTGGTTTTCGGGGTGTTGAATTTTCTGGGAGTTTGAAACTCTTATATGAGGTTGGAAGCTCTCACTGGTTTGAGGGAAAAGCGAATCCCAATTTAAAGGTGGTGTTCACAATAATTTTCTTTCCCGAGTTTTTCGCTAAAGAGAATGCGTTGGCTACCAAGTGTTACCAAAATAACGAAGAAATGGCGAGAAACCCTTTAGATCGTATTATTTCAGAGATATTATTCTCTGGCCTGGACTAGTTGTCCGGTTGAATGAACATGTTCGGGCTCACCAAAATGGAAGACTATTTCAGGTAAAACACGATTAGTTAGGGTCCGATGGAGGGAACGGAGCAACACAAAATAGAGAATTGCAAAAGGCGGGTTCGCAAAAGATTTCATTATCACAGCAAACAGTTCTACTGAGAGTGAAGAAGCGAGGTGAGAGTAAAGAATTTCTGGCCCTTTTGGTGCGTTTTTCTCGATTTCTTCGTCACTTCAGTTCTACTCAGGGGCCAAACAATCGATTTAGCGATTAATCTAGAAATCGTAGATTATCGTGAACACTGCCTTTAGGTTGCTTAGTAGTGCTGTCAAATGAGGGCGGCGGACGAGTTGTCTCCCAGACGACCAACTCGCCTTAAGAGCGCAGTTTAACGGAATTCTTTCAGATGGGACCCAAGCTTGGCCCTAGTATCCCGAATGATGAGACCAATCTAAATGTACATTTGCGCATTCTAGTCTACGTGAATGACGAAAATATAGGTAACGCCATCCGCAGCCGCCGTGACGATTAGCTTCGAGTGTGCCCTCTGAGCTGTTATCCTTATCCTGAAACACTTTCCTGCCACGTAAAGAAGAATATCTGTATCGAGAGTATCACGAGCATTTTGAGCGAAAAGAGGGGCTGAGCAGAGTTGCATCGGGACACGACGCGACTAATGACGGGCAGCCGCTTTATTAGATATATAGGTAACGCCGGCTAAAGGCTATCAAACCGCGAAATTCTCATGGTTTCTACGCGTGCTGGTGCGGAGCGGCGATTAGAGACAGTGAGAGAGCGCATGACAGACGGAGGGAGCAGAATCGCTCGCGCCATGGGTCGTGAGAATTACGACGTTTTACAGAGAATACACATCATATGGTCGCGTCGCTTCGCGCCGCAATGCAACTCTGCTCAGCCCCTAGAGAAAAGAACGGATCACCCTCCACGACCAGCCAAAGAGTGTCGAGTAATCACTCCGTGAGATGACTGGTCTACCCTGGGCGAACGGTGTCCCTGCGTTCTGCGTAGCCAGTGCAGGTTGAGATTGCGGTTCCGCAGGCTGTCACCAAACCCGTAGATTCTCGCTACAAAATTATAGCAAGAATATATGAGTTTAGGGACAGCTATATCAATATCTCTAAATTAGCCTTCGATTTTACGTAGAATACAGTCCGTCGCATAATTATAGGGACACTTGAATTTCTGCTCTACTTTTTGCAGCTTTGTAGCTAAAACATTATAGTGTGGACCATTGGATTTCTCGGTAAAAAAAATACTAGCAGACCAATTTTCAGCGCGTTCGGCTGTCCCTGGGAGGTTTCATGCTTAATTTTGCTCAAAACGGTAATTTTTGATCGTCGCATAATCATAGGGACTCCCAATTTTTCTCTACATTTTTCAAATTTGACGGGAGTTTTATAGGGAACGTTTTTCGTTCCTCATCCATCACTGGTTTCCACAATTCTGAAGGTAACGATTGTCTCCGATTCGAGAAAACACCCATTTCTGCTCACCCCAGCTCTGGATTGTCGAACCTAGCCACTTTTCACCAAACCGGACGCTCTGGGAATGGCAAGATTGTTCTATCTCGAAGTCTCATTCACTCGTGTATTTTCTTCCAGAATCAAATCGAGAGCTTCTTTGTATCAGAAATTCATTGGCGATATTTCGATATATTATAATACCTTTTTCAAGCCTGTAATAATCAAATACATAGCACACCTGATCGATTAGCAGGGTCGTAGTCAACAATCCAAGCACTAACCAAGCTAGCCGCGATGCCAACTCTGCAAAAATGTTTTTAGGATTGCCAAAAATACACAGCTCGAACGAGCTTTACCTCTGCGACTTCTCGGTTCTATCAAATGAGCCAACAGTTATGGTGTGCACGGGAAGGATTACCTCAATGGATACTATTACGTGATAAGGCGTAAAGCATCTATCATCTCATCCCTGTTGTTGATTTCAGGGGATAAGCGCCTTATCTCAACAGCTTCCACTACTTTTCTTTTCAGAGAAGATTCCAGTGAGGAGTGCAAAACTGTAACTTTCACTGATGTAGGCCTTTCCAAAGCATGATGAGATAAATCTAATCACATGTCAGAGCTGTTGCCAGGAATATATCGGCGAAACAGCTCGCCCACTGCATGTGCGGATCAAAGAGCACTTGGATGGGGAGGAAAAGTCGCGAGTTAGTACTGCGCTCGGTTGTCATAGGGTTAATTGTCATGACGGGGAAGATTTTGAAGTGAGAGTGGAGATAGTAGCGCGAGAGGCCAAAACAAGTGCGCGAAAAGCTCTCGAGGCATTCTGGATTAATGCGTGTTGCTCCAATGTCAACCAGAAGGACGAGGGTATAAATATAACGCGGGAACTACAGCCCTACATCAGATTAGCCTTCTGATGTCTCGGTACCCCGCCGTTCATCTACCGAATACCTGATGTTCTACGGACTTTGAAAAGGTAACACCGGCATGGATCCTGAAAAGACTTCGCGTTCCCCATTGGAGGTTGGCGCAAACTCGGTTCACATATGTCATAGCATATAGCACCAAGCTTGCGCCAACCTTCAACAGTGAACACGAAGTCTCTTCAGGATCCACGGCGACGCTATGTCACTTAGCTTTATGTATTCCAGCCATTTCTTTGAAAAATTGTCTTGAAATTCTATAGGGTAAAAACTGCGTTTGGTCGAGTAATTCTACACATAGATTCGACCGACTCCGAAGAGGGCGAGACCGCCGAAACGTTAGTCTACCAATAATGCCATACTATGGTGGGTGTATCCGCGAAAGGGATAGCTGCGGATCATTCAGCAGGCCGCGCGCCTGTCACGTGCGCCGATCGATCACCACATTCCTCGTGTGCCACCCGATGCAGCTTAGTCTGCTCAGGTGTCCGCAGCTATCCCTTCCGTGGTTACCCGAATTATACCTCGTGCCTGCTACAGTCAGAATATCAACTACTATTATGATGCCGAGGTTCATCGAGAGTCGAACGTGGAGATTAGTGATCTTATTGCTCACCTCCAGAGACTCGAATGAGCACACTTTCTGCTTTGTCTTCATGAGGTTCTTCACGACGTTCTTCTTCATGAAAAGAGGGTGTGCACTTCGAGAGTAAAGCATGATGTTTGTCAACATGGGTTTCTTCTACCATAAATACTCCCTGATGCCATGAATGATTCGAACTTCAGAGTTGAGAAATGGTAAGTATCCGTTTTCGCCAGGGTATCCAGCTGTGAACTGGATGTTCAGATCATACGAGTTCAGATTCCTGAGCATTACTTGTAGTGGGGAGGTAGTAGATCCTACGACAGATACGTCATCAATATAGCGTTTGTAAAATAGGACCTCGTTGACGAGGGATGCTCTCTCTATCTTGTTTGGGTAGACAATCGCCAACAGTCGTGCGATTTTTAATTCCATGGCGAGACCGCGTTTTTGACAATAGAACTCTCCGCCTAACTTGGAGATGTTGCATCTTAATGTAGCTCCGAGGAGCTCTCGAACATCTTGTTCTTCTAGTCCAAATGAATGGATTTCGATTTGATATTCACAGAGAAGTTCAAGTGTTGCTTCCACTGCTTTATTGTATTCTACATTTGTAGAGAGAGCCACCGCGTCAAAACTTATGCAACTGGCGTCATCAGGAGGTTCACAGGTATTCAGGGCAGATAGAAATTTTTCTACATGGGCGATATGAGCGGTGACATGACGTAATAGTGGTGAAAGAAGTTTCACTAGAAACCAACTTATACGATCTGACGTCCCTCCACAAGATGAGACCATCGGTCAAGTTTCGATATCATCTTCATCAACATCACGTAGATTTGTTCCTTCGGTGAATTTATGAGTCTTCACCATTGCGTAGTATGTTGGAATTGTCGGAGATGCCAGCGTGAAGCGTTTCAGGATCCTGTCAGAGTTGGTGATATTTGCATCTGTAACCCACCGACACCCCCCAACACCCACCCGGTCAATACGTATGAATAAAATGATGGGGTGAGATTGAGAAAATCATTCGGTTTATCCGACTAGAGCCCTCCGGAAGTGATGACTATGATTACTTGGCCAACAGGATTGCACCTGTTCAGAGAAATAGTGAAGGAGAGTAAAGTGAAGAAACGGAGGTAGCAGTGGCAATAGCTTTCTAGTGATACGCAATGTTTAATCATCGGCCCCCTACCCGGCGTTTTTCTCACCCCCCGTCATCCACGTATTGCATGGATATCGACCGCGTTGGATACACCGGGCGATTTTCTCAATCTCACCGCCTGATTTTAATAACACGTATCGACCGGTTGGGTGTTGTGGGTGTCGGCGGGATACACCGGCTGATTTTCTCAGCCTCACCTCACCATGTTGTTCATATGTATCGACGTTGAGAAGACTTTTCGTATATGCTTGTGTCAGATAAGCATTTTCGGCTTAGTCGTTTGTTCATAATCTGCGTTATAACCACAAAGTCGCCACCTTTCTCGCTCACGCTGTAGCGGAGTTCATTACGTGAAGCAAGGAGATTTCTCAATCATCGTTTTTCCCTGTCCGTGAGGTTTGATGCACAGCCGTGCTGCCCTTGTGGTAAATACGCTTTACTTAGATCAAGCTGTAGCCTAGCTAGCCCAGGTTCTAGTGATCTCGCTGGTCCTGGTGATGTTATTGATGTTCTCGGGAAAGCATGGAAGCGGTAAATGAATGTAATCGATCCATCACGGTAGGGCTTGACTGTTCACGCCATCGAAGCTGATACGCGAATTTGTAGAAGCCATGTATTACTGTATTGTGGACTTCTCAATTAATTCCGGTAGCGATCGCAAACGATGTTTCAAGATTCAACACCGCTTCCATTTATTCGTCTACTTTATCGGTTCCTAGTATTGAACACCGTTTAGGTGGGACCGCCCGAGGGTTAATAAAGTGCTGGTCTGGAGATGACGAGATGGATTGTAGATGGTTAAACTTCTCCTCGAGGTTCCTCTTTTCTCAATCACGAATTTGTGCACATATAACTTGATTTCTATTCGAAATGGTTTGTCACGCAGTAAGTTCAACCTGTTCTATATGAAGTCTCTTGTATATAGTGATATCGTGCACACATCGCTCACTTTTGCATCGTCGTTCTGCGATGGATGCATCTAGCAAAGCATGTCTTAGCGTCAAAATGTTATTGGCAGTTGTAGCGTTGCTGCTATATGGTATATTCAAAAGAGAATTCTCTGAGAATTTAGGTGTCAGCCTTCGGGATTTGCATCTCAGGAGAAACGCGATGGATTCGCCATATAATACGCATATACTTCGTCATAAGCCTCTCAGCCTGACGATAGAAGAGTGGGAGGCTGTGCAATAGCTGTAAGGAAGGATTTCAATGGTATGGTCAAGGAGTTCGGCTCAACGTCGTGTCGGAATGCATTCGTGCGACTGCGAGATCACAGAGGATTCAATCTGTGGATAGTGAGTGCTCATGCGCCCACTGAAACCGCCGAAGACAATTCGAAGGATGCGTTTTATGAGGAACTAAATACGTTGCTGGCCAGGATACCTTGTCGACTTGCTGTTGTCGTGGGGATTGACGCAAATGCGAAGATGGGACTTGATCAGGAATCCAAAGTACTCGGTAAATGGTTCTACCCAGTGGAGCAAACATCGGATAATGGCTACCGCCTTGTCGACTTGTGTGAACGCAGTGGTCTGATTATTGCATCGACATTCAAGAGGAATCATCGCCGCCATCAGCTTACGTGGCAGGGACCAACCCAGCTATCTGCAGAAGAGCAGCGGAAGTGGAAGATGACAACTTTGAAACTACAGCTTGACTATGTCCTGACGAGGAATATTCCAGTATCGGACATTCGAAGATCTAGAGCTGTGTGGGATGTCGCATTCGATTCGGATCACCGTCCTGTTCTGTTGAACTTCACGGCGAGGATTCATAAGAGGAAGCGAGGGGCTCAGCCTCTCCAGAGGATTGACATGACAAGTCTCAGAGATGAAGAGTGCAGAAGGAATTTTCGACAACGCGTTTCTATTCACATCGGAGTACGGACTGAGAAGAAACTTTGCGACGCGGATTCTTTTGTCAAGTGCATCCAGGACGCTTCGAAAGAGGCACTCCCGGTTGTACAGCCTAAGGAGAAGTTCGCCTACGTCTCAGAAGAAACAACATCTACCTACAACAGAGTATGTGCTCTCCGAACTGCAGGAAACTTCGTGGAGGAGAAGCGTCTGAGGAGGAAGTTGCGTCGGCAGCTTCAAAGTGACCGCGAGCGAGAGTGGACGTGTAGAGCTAAGGAGTTCGAGAAGGCTTGGGAGGAGAAGAATCCGAGGAAAGCCTACACGTTGCTGCGACAGTATAGCGGGAAAATGAAGAGATGTTCTCCTGTCTTGAACACTACCAATGGAGTTGCAGTTGGTGATGCTACGCTGCCAATATGGAAGGATTACTTCAGTTCACTACTGAATCGTCCAGCGCCATCAGTACCTGAGCTCCCGCATGTTCAGAGAGCACATTACGATGTCAGTGAGGAACCGCCGACTGAGTACGAAGTTTTGGATTGTGTCTGGAAAATGAAGAATGGAAAGGGGTCCAGTGATCACTCCACTCCACCGTTGGGGTCCAGTGATCACTCTACCGTTCATTTTGCACTTAAACTTCCAAGGTGTAATGCTCCCGTTGTGTATAGAAGGAATTTTAGGAAAGCGAATCTCGATGCTATTCGCAACCATTTACTTCATGTAGACTGGTTCGGTTCCTTGGGCACTGTTGTCAGTGTGGACGAGAAGTACGAGCTTTTTCTTTCTATCATCCATCATTGCATTGATACTTTCGTTCCCCTTGAACCGTGTTACCGTAATAAACGAAGACTCCCACCGCATTTAACCAACCTTGAGCGGTTGAGATCGGAGGCGTGGCATTTGGCTAAAACTCAGGACTGTGCTGAGTTCTGGGAACGGTTCAAAAAAGTTAGTGAACGTTTTGCTAATAAATTGAAGAAGTATAATAACCATACTGAGAAAAAAGCTGTCGAGTCTAGTGATAAACATTCCTTATTCAGATTTATCAATTCTAAACTCCGGGAAAAACCAGGTGTTGGAGTTCTCAAAAACCCCAATGGGGCATTGGTGAAGAATGCTAGTGATAGAGCTGAGTTGTTGGCGGACGCATTTCAAAAGTCGTTTTCTGACGTCTCTTCTATGGACAGTCTACCTGTCTCCAATTCTTCCGCTGTTATGGCTGATTCATGTTGGTTTTACAAAGATGAAATTATCAAGGAACTTCTTGCCTGGCCCTCATCCAACTCTATCACTCCCGACGCCATACCACTCAGCTTTGTCAAGCAGATCGCTCTTGATATTGCAGGTCCCCTGGAGTTCATTTTCAATCTGAGCTTCATGTCTGGTGAAGTCTCCATCAAATGGAGGCAATCATTTGTTACCCCCATTCCAAAAAAAAGTCCCTTTCACAGACCCTGCTAATTTCAGACCAATCAGTATAACATCTATTTTCTCACGGCTGTTCGAAAAAATTCTGAAGAAGAGAATCGTTTGTCACTTGGAAGCGAATCAGGTTATCTCTCCCTTCCAACATGGTTTCCAGGGAGGGAAGTCCACTGTGACGGCAACCATAGAAGCGCTAAACAAGTGGACGGCTTTCCTAGATGTTGGGAAGAGTGTTGATGTTGTGTATTTTGATTTTGCTAAGGCTTTTGATAAGGTTCCGTATGACAAATTATTGCAGAAACTCTCAGTGGTTAGTATCCATCCGCGAATAATTTAATGGGTACGTTCGTTCCTAACTGACAGGACGTTCTCGGTCTGTGTTGACTCTTCTCACTCAACTCCAAGGCCAGTCCTGAGTGGTGTACCACAAGGCGGAGTATCGTCGCCCATACTTTTCAACATATACACTCACGAAATCGCCAGTCTTGTCACTTCCTGTGGCACTGGTTTCAGTGCATTTGCGGATGATATCAAGATCTATCGGGACGTTTCCCAACCGGAGAACTGTATCCTGCTACAACAGTCTATTGACATTGTTAGTACTTGGTCTCGCGATTGGAATCTCCCGTTGGCAAAAGAAAAAACGAAGGTTCTTTACTTGGGTAATAGCAATGCTAACAGTAAATATACTGTCAGTGGCTGTCAGATCCAAGAAGTTGACCAAATAACTGATTTAGGGCTCACTATTACTACAAGTCTGAGTTTTGATAAGCACTGTGAATCTATCTCGAATAAAGCAACTTTTGCCATGAATAATATTTTCAGGGGTTTGTCAACTTGCAATCCCTCTGTGCTTATCAGAGCTTACACCACGTATGTAAGGCCTCTACTCGAGTACGGTACCCCGGTATTCAACCCCGCCAAACTCAAGAACATTATTAGATTGGAAAAGATACAGAACAATTTTACTAGAAGAGTTCTTATCAGACAGCATGGCTTCATTTATGGGCAATTGCCCTCCGCTGCTGAAAGAAATGCACTCTTTGGCCTTGAGCCTTTGGCTCTCAGAAGGAAGAAGAATGATTTATTTCTGTTCCATCATATCCTTTTCGATGGCAAGTTTGGTCTTAGGCCTGGGGATTTCGTGAGAACGAGAGATTCGGTAACCCGGGGGGGGTCCGATTAAATTCCACCGTACCGTGTCAAATCTTGAGTGTCGGCGCTGCTTTTTCACTAATAGAATTGTTCCGGTATTCGAAGATCTCAGTAGGAACGATACTATTCCTATAAACTTCGGCGCCTATAAGAACTTAGTGCACATGAAACTGGCTTCATTACTGGAGGGATCCTCGGAAGGACGAGTGCTACTCCTATAAGAGGAACTTTGGAAGTCGAATCTTCATGGTTTGGGAAGTGTTTTGTGCTTCTGGTCCGGTGGCTTTCGCGATTAATTAAACCAAACCGATCCCATTGACTACCAGAGCTTCCTCCAATCGCACCCGGTTCCAGGGTGAAGGGTTTGCATTCGAGCACGGTACACTTTTCAATAAGCAAACGCAGCCGTCCATGCGAGTCGCTCAACAATGGCTAGATTCCAAGCCAAGAGCCTCGATGTGATGAGCTGGCCGGCAATCCTAATCTCCGTGGAAACACCTGGGGCATTGTTGTGCGTCAGGTGTATGCAAATGGAAAGCAGTATTCCACCGTGCAAGAGTTCAAAAAGTGGTGTTTCGTGAACTACGAGCGGACGGGTTTAAAGGACGGGCCGCGGCGCGTCGCGTGGGGGTTTCGAAACGGGGGCTTCATTCCGGTTTGTTCTGTGACGGTGACTGGTCGCTTATTCATCGTCAGTGTTGTTTATCGCTTCTGCGACGTTTCGTGTCGCCCTAATTGCTCTGCATCGTTCGATTTCAGCGTTTATGCAGTATTCTGGTTATTCCCTACTATTCTAACGTTATTGTGGTTATTCGGACAATTTGAACATGGACCAGAATCTTCATTATTCACTTGACGGCAATTCTCAGATGGTCAACGCAACTTCGGTGGGCAGCGCAAACTCGCAGCAACCCTTGGAAGCGACAACGGAACAAGCTCAAGCGGACAATCCAATCGTGCAGATTTCTTTGGAGGAGTTGAGAAGACTCATGGATCAGCAGATGCCACACCCAGCCTTGGACCCCGCGACGTCGTCGAAAGCTCCGACTTTGCATAAATTCAGCAAGATGGGCTTACAGAGGCAGTACGAGCACAATCTCGAGATTGAAGAACTGATTGCTCCGATAGCAGAATCAGCTCCAGAAGAGCAGGATGTTAAGAAAAATCTCGAAAAGGCTCTGTCTCTCATCCGTCAAAGGAATGAGCTGCTGGTGGTGGCTGATACTGACCTCACCGTGTTCGCATTCGTCGATCAGCGCAAGAAAGCTGAGGAATTGGAGAGTACTAACCCAATGCTGGCCGCTTTTTTTCAAATAGAAGAAGAAAGAGGAAGCCAAAAAGCTGCCATCTCGGAGCAAAACATGGAAGATATAGAAGCCCCGACCCACTCCGCACCAGCGGCCCTTTCGTGTGGAGAGGCCGGCCTGGGCTCCCGGTCCTCTGTTCCAGCAGCCCTTGTATCAGTTCGGGAGCTTCCCTTCTCCCATGCAGCAGGGTTTCTCCCCTGGACCTCAAAAGCGTCAGATGTGCTACCAATGTGGTAAATTCGGCCATTTCGCCAGGTTCTGTAAAGAACCGAGGACCCAACAGTGGTGAGTTCAAGGCCGGTGGCATTCATCATAATAGAAGTTTTGGAATTCCTTAGAACTTTCGGATCTTTTGCTTAATACCGTAGCTTTCGGTTTTCTTCCAGAAATGCTTCGTGAGCCAGAGTTAAATTATTTTTTGTGATAATCGTAAATACGCTATTTCTCATTCAGATTTCGTTTCTTCCGGGATAGCCACGCTGCTTCGTTCCGGGGCGATCAGGCAGACGAAGACCGAACCTGTGCGCATCAATCCACTATCCGTGGCACAAGGTAGAAAATTGTGGTTGATTCTAGACTTGTCAGATTTGAACAAGTATTTGAAAATTTTCCGGATAAAATTCGAGGATGTAGCTAAAGTGCGTAATATATTGCCAGCAGGGGGATTTTGTGCCAAATCCGACCTAAAATCGGGTTACCACCACTTGTCAATTCACCCTAGTTTTCAAAAATATCTAGGTTTCCGTTGGAATGGTGCCACATTACGAGCGAACGGGTTTAAAGGACGGGCCGCGGCGCGTCGCGTGGGGGTTTCGAAACGGGGGCTTCATTCCGGTTTGTTCTGCGACGGTGACTCCCTCCCGCCCGCCCATGGTTTTGTCGGTAAAGTGCCATTTTAAGGTCCGCGCTGGAGCACATGGAGTAGGACTTTTGCATTTGCTGGGTCTCAAAAGCGTAGTGATCTTCAGCGGATGCTACAGAAGGCAGCAAAGACGGCGGTGGCTCGTTCGACCCTCAGAATCTACTATTCATTCCGCTCGCAATTTGGGGTTTTTCTAAAGCAGTTTTCCTTTGATGCTGCTCATCTTTCCAAGTATAGGAACCTTTTCTTAGCTCATCTAGTCTCTATTCAGAAATTTAAATCCCTTTCTGTTGCCTCGGCGGCCCTATCGTTTTTCTACGGACCCCTCCTAAGCGGGGATGCGCAGGTTGAGGCCCTCATAATCAACCTGGGGAAAAAGGAGGCGCCCCCTGTAGTTCATCGCAAAAAAGCCTCAGAGGGTCACGTTCTAAAAATCATTCAGTGGGCATTAGTTGCGGGTTCGCCTCGGGCAATTTTGGTGGCTCTAATGATAACTCTGTAATAAGCGCTTTTAAGGGTTAGTGAGGTGGTTAGGATCCAATGGGACTACCTCACCCAGAAACAAACGGGTCTTGGTGGCTTCTCATTCCCAGTTCAAAAACGGACCAACACGGGCAGGGTTCTACTGTAGCATTTAGAATGCAGCCGCAACACGCTCAGCTCAGGGATAGGTTCTGCCTTCTTCCGCGCGCATCGGGGGGCAATAATTTACTTTTCAGTACCCCATCAGGCAATCAGTTCTCACCCGCGATGACGTCAGGATCAGTAAATTGGGCGCTCGCACAGGCGGGTTTGGCAGACCTCAATCTCACCTCTCATTCTTTCAGGGGTGGTGCGGCTACGGACGCTCTTAGGAAGGTGCCTGCCAAGAGGACATTAAACGCGTGGGTAGATGGAAGACCAATGATGTTTTCCTGTCGTATATCGACCCCACTCCATTACCTATCTCATGATCTAATCACAATTTGCTCATTTCGAATTACATGTTCGGGTATCTTCGCTACATCTCTTACGACTATCCTCTGCCCATTTTCCTTTACTGACACGTATGTTTGGCTTTACAGCTTTTGTGTGTAATTTGTATTGAGTCCTATTTTCACGAGGTCTCATCTAGCTGTCTCATGTTCTGATGCAATTATCTCGGTATACGTGTTTGTGATCGTGAAGATTTTAGTAGTGTTTATTTGTTGGCTCAGTAGTTGTTAAGTTTTGTTCTGACATGTCTCGGCACTGTATTGCCGCTTTTTCGTTCCGCAGAATAAAGCCGTCACTGTCCGCGTATAGTTCACGAAACTGAGGTTTTACCGTAGTTTATCGGAGGTAAAATGCGGTATTCAACGCCTGCAACAACATTCCTCAGTCAACAATCAGCGATCGCATTGTTTCTATGCCGAACCGTATACGTTGTGTTATTTCAGAATCGGGTGAATCCATTGACTATTAATATGTTCTAATATCGCTGTTATTTTGTAGTTTGAAATTAGTATTCTTGTGAACATGCCAGTGTCCCTATTATGCGACGGTCAAAAATAGCCGTTTTAAGCAAAAGCAAGCGTAAAACCTTACAGAGGCAACCCATTTCGCTGGAAAATTCGTCTGCTAGTATATTTTACCAAGAAATCTAATGGTCCATACTGTAATGTTGTAGCTACGGAGCTGCAAAAAGTAGAGCGAAAACTCTGGAGTCCCTATAATTTTGCGACGGACTGTATGCGTAGAATTTGCACCCTTCTACCTTCGGCACAAAAATATGCGGGTTTCAGATATCGCAGCTCAAACCCGTAAATTCTCGCTAAATGCAATGTGAGAGGCGTAACAGGCCTCGCGGAGGCAGCTAGAGTTCGCACAATCATTTCAGTCTGATGAATGGACGGGGCTGCGACGGTAGATCAACCCGCGCGAATCGAAACCCTATTCTCCAGTGAGGCCGCCAGCCCCGCACGGCCAGCCGCCTGGTCCATGCGTCAGACTAAAATGAAAACGGAAATCATAGCTACACGTTTGCAGAAATGTCGAGAAAACCCACCAAGGATGAGAGGAATTCCGATTTGCTTATTACCGGTGGCTTTTGGTCTTCCGAATTCCAGAAAATACCTACAAATGCGGAAAAAAGTCGGAAATAATTATAGTATCACAAGTTCTGGGGGTTGAACATTTATCTACCAAAACTTTCAGGAGGTTCTTTAGGGTACTAAAGCCAGATCCGAAGTCTGTTTTCACTTTTTAAAAGAGACAGGGATGAGATCTACAAATCGACAGGATCTATATTTGCTTACAAGGGAAGTATACAAAGCGTAGGTCGGATCTGCCAAACCGACTAGTGTCGTTAGTACCTCTCGTGGCTCAATAGTAAAACTGCGCAGTATACCGCCCCGAGCTGCAGGTTCCAAGAAGTTACAAGCTTAAAAAGCTCTTTTTTTTGTGCTTTTTGTACCTTCCAAAAAGCGCGTAAGTCTTCGGAAAATCCGAAAACGGACCTCATGAATGTTTTCAGCGCCCAAAACTACCCCCCTGAACGAGGCTTGGGTGAATGCACATTTTCCATACTTTGTCCAGACTGACAGCGTTTTGGACTTGTACCGATTTTCGGTTGGGCATTTATATCTAAATATCTACCAATTTAAGGCTCTGGAAGCGTTTTAGAAAAATGTTCCAGATTTGACTTAAAATTCTCCCAGGGTAGTTTTTGGGGCGCTGATCACGAATCTGTGGTTTATTGGTCGATTTGCCAAAGTTTTCGGCCAATTTCATTCGAAGCATCCCAACCGGGGAAAATTTCGAGGGAAAAACGCCACTTTCGAGATTTCCGGTTTTCTACGATATATGTGTCTCAAAATCATTTACTGAGGGTTACTTGCCTTTTCGCGAGGCTTAAAAAATGCTCATAATTTTTTTGAACCTGCGGCTCGGGGCGGGATACTGCTCATTTTTACTACTGAGCCAGAAGAGATGCTAACTATACTAGTCGTTGTGGCAGATCCGACCTACGCTTTGTATCGTTCCCTTGTTAGGATAAACCGAGAACCCTGTGAGAATGAGCTCTTTCCCGACACACTCAGGTTTACCTATTCCTAAACTGGGCTCTTTATCAGGGAGATTCGGACTTGCCCATGCTTTTATTGAATCTATTGTGGACCTCCCTCCTCGCCTACGTTTACGAAGAGCTTACCATCTGAACAGCGTATCCTTTGTGTCGGAGCCAAATTTACTCAGTTCCTTCGCGCGCTTGTGCGGCATGAGGGCAGAGAAAGCGCGAAAGTGTGGGAGAGAAGGAGACGCAGCATACGCGCGCAGATGCACGCGTCGAACGGAAATAAATATCGCTACGAAACGGAGGATATGGTTTCTTTTAGAATTCAGTCTAGTTAGTGAACGGGGTGGCAACGATAGATCGTTACGCGCGATCGAATCCCCGCTAGTCGGTAGTGTTGAGAACGCCGCACAGCCCTCCACAATGATCGCGCCTCGTCCATTTGCTAGACCGAATTTAGCAAAGGGCCTTTACATACTACATTATTTTTGAATTTCTGCACTCCAATCTACTTTTTGCCATTCCCCAGTGTCTACATATTTCTTCTTACAGAAGGGTTGCATTTACTATTAAAGGCAGCAGACACGCTCAAAAAAGTTGTTGAGATAACTACGCTAATGGAGTCGCATGGCCCCTAGTAGAAGGCTCGCGCTGTTAGAAGCGTCAAAAACGAGTTAAAACTACTAAATTTGAGCAATGAATGCCGAAAAATTCCTGCAACCCCGCCCCTAAGCTTTGACAACCCCGCCCCAAAATACAAACTCGTCCGGACTGATCGTTCTAATACGGCCCCTTCAGCTACTTTTTGAAACTTCCAACGAGGTGAACGTTCTAGTACAGGTTGTAAGAGTAGATCGGCTTCTTTATCTCAACCGTTTTGTTGCTAATGTTCGCTGTTTTAGGCGCGTTCGGTAAAACTCGTCCACTTTAACCCTATAACAAAAGCAACCGTTATTAATCTATTTGTACACAGTTTTCGTTGGTTTTTTCGTTAGTTACCCATACTACCAGCCCCGAACCCTCGATTTATGGCATAAAATCGATATCATTTTTGAGCGTGTCTGCTGCCTTTAAATAGTGTTAAAGTGAAATAATATCATATCTTGTTATATTTAAAGAGTAATGAGACAATCAGTGAGTGTTGCCTCAAAGTCATGGATAATATCTTCAGCGTGATATCTGAAAATGAGTAGAATTGGTCGTACCGGAATATGAAACTCAATGGAGAGAAACTCAGGAGAGTAGCTAAGCTGGAAGGGTAAACTCGCTACAGCCACAGCATATGGTTACTTAGTTTTGCTGCATGAAATTATTATCATGAATTCTTTGTAGAAATGTTTAAGTGAAGCGATTTTAGAGCAACATTAGTCCGCTTTTACGGT
Source organism: Aplectana chamaeleonis (assembly GCA_029168955.1). Lineage (NCBI taxonomy): Eukaryota > Metazoa > Nematoda > Chromadorea > Rhabditida > Cosmocercidae > Aplectana > Aplectana chamaeleonis. Next base: position 648,933 of record JAPDOI010000303.1, read on the forward strand.
TTTTGTGGTGTATCCAAACTGCGCACAAAATTAAGAATTAGATTAGGCCGTCATTTAGACTTTCTGCTGGTGTTAGATTCTCCGCCGACTTACTCGCCGTTGGCATATCAACGGCGCGGCAGGCATATGCCAAAACCGATGCAATAGAAGAACGCCGAGAAAGTGAGCGGTGATTTTCCTCCCAGCAAGAGATCCAAATCGGTACGGAAAACTAAGCAGGTTAACAATAGGGTAGGTAGGACCAACACGGGTGGTTAGAATCTATCCAGGTGAACGTATTTCCCACTGCCCGGTTCGCGATCTCTTTCCTATTTCCAAAATTGTGGTGAGCGCAGAAGCGCTCACCAGATTTAACTTTGATCTCTTCCCGCGCGGGATGCGCTACAATGAGATCGCCTATTCATACCGTCAACAGAGGTATGAGCTGTACACTATTCGACGCGCTGCAAGAAATTACATATGTGTGCAACTTTTCATCCCAATTGGTCCCCGCTTTCTGAAGTTATGACCTCTCAAAGTACGCAAAAACGTTCTCCACCACCGCCTCCGCCTCCGCCTCCGCCTCCGCCACCGCCTCCGCCTCCGCCTCCACCTCCGTCCGTCGAAAACCATTTTTTTGGAAGGCGTGGACCAAATCGCTCGAAAATTTGTGACTAGATGTAATAGACCACGGGAATGACGAAAATAATTGTCAGAACTCACCATAATGACTTCTGGGCCCCTAACGGGCGTTTGAAACTCGGAAACCGGCCTCTCAAGATTAGTTTATAAAAATGACGGGTTTTTCGTTATCAGTCATTGTTTTCTTAGAGACTCCATATAAATACCTTGCTCTCTAGGGTGGTGTACTCTAAACGTCCGGCTTGGAACAGGACGCTATGCGGAAGGGTTGTTTTTGAGCGTGGCGCGTGTTTGTACCATGCGCACCAAAGATAAGAAGTCGTCGCAGGGTGTGCTGAAGTGTCGGTTGACTATGCGAGACCGCAGTAGGAGTATGCAGGACGTCGTGGAACTACAGCAACCCCTCAGTAGGGGTGTGCAGGACTTCGTAGTATGTGTGCAGGACCTCAGTAAGAGTGTGCAGAACCTTAGTAGGTGTGTGCAGGAAGTCATGGGACCTGTGCAGGACCTCAATGGGGGTGTGCAGGACGTCGTAGAAATTGTGCAGGACCTCAGTAAGGGTGTGCAGGACCTTAGTAGGAGTGTGCAGGACATCATGGGACCTGTGCAGGACCCCAGTAGGGGTGTGCAGGACCTCAGTAGGAGTGTGCAGGACATTTTGGGACCTGTGCAGGACCCCAGTAAGGAGTGTGCAGGACGTCGTGGAATGTGTGCAGGACCTCAGTGGGAGTGTGCAGGACCTTAGTAGGAGTGTGCAGGACATCATGGGACCTGTGCAGGACCCCAGTAGGGGTTTGCAGGACCTCAGTAGGAGTGTGCATGACATTATGGGACCTGTACAGGACCTCAGTAGGAGTGCGCAGGATATCATGGAACGTGTGCAGGACCCCAGTAGGAGAGTGCAGGACGTCGTAGAATGTGTGCAGGACCTCCAGTAGGGTGTGCAGGACCTTAGTAGGAGTGTGCAGGACATCATGGGACCTGTGCAGGACCCCAGTAGGAGTGTGCAGGACATCATGGAACCTGTGTAGGACCCCAGTAGGCGTGTGCAGGACATCGTAGAATGTGTGCAGAACATCAGTAGGAGTGTGCAGCACATCATGGGACCTGCGCAGGACCCGAGTAGGGGTGTGCAGGACGTCGTAGAATGTGTGCAGGACCTTGGTAGGAGTGTGCAGGACATCATGAAACATGTGCAAGACCCCTGTAAGGAGGAGCAGGACTTCATGGAAGGTGTGCAGGACATCAGTAAGAGTGTGCAGGACATCATGAAACGTGTGCAAGACCCCTGTAAGGATGATCAGAACTTCGTGGAATGTGTGCAGGACATCAGTAGGAGTGTGCAGGACATCATGAAGCGTGTGCAGGACCCCAATAGGGGTGTGCAGGACATCATGGAATGTGTGCAGGACCTTAGTAGGAGTGTGCAGGACATCATGAAACGTGTGCAAGACCTCTGTAAGGATGATCAGAACTTCGTGGAATGTGTGCAGGACATCAGTAGGAGTGTGCAGGACATCATGAAGCGTGTGCAAGACCCCTGTAAGGATGAGCAGGACTTCATGGAATGTGTGCTGGATCTCAGTAGGGGTGTGCAGGACGCTGTAGAATGTGTGCAGGACCTCAGTAGGAGTGTGCAGGACCTTAGTAGGAGTGTGCAGGACATCATGGGACCTGTGCAGGACCCCAGTAGGGTGTGCAGGACCTCAGTAGGAGTGTGCAGGACATTTTGGGACCTGTGCAGGACCCCAGTAAGGGTGTGCAGGACGTCGTAGAATGTGTGCAGGACCTCAGTGGGAGTGTGCAGGACCTTGGTAGGAGTGTGCAGGACATCATGGGACCTGTGCAGGACCCCAGTAGGGGTGTGCAGGACCTCAGTAGGAGTGTGCATGACATTATGGGACCTGTACAGGACCTCAGTAGGAGTGCGCAGGATATCATGGAACGTGTGCAGGACCCCAGTAGGGGTGTGCAGGACGTCGTAGAATGTGTGCAGGACCTCAGTAGGAGTGTGCAGGACCTTAGTAGGAGTGTGCAGGACATCATGGGACCTGTGCAGGACCCCAGTAGGAGTGTGCAGGACATCATGGAACCTGTGTAGGACCCCAGTAGGGGTGTGCAGGACATCGTAGAATGTGTGCAGAACATCAGTAGGAGTGTGCAGGACATCATGGGACCTGTGCAGGACCCCAGTAGGGGTGTGCAGGACGTCGTAGAATGTGTGCAGGACCTTAGTAGGAGTGTGCAGGACATCATGAAACATGTGCAAGACCCCTGTAAGGATGAGCAGGACTTCATGGAATGTGTGCAGGACATCATGAAGCGTGTGCAGGACCCCAGTAGGGTTGAGCAGGACGTCATGGAATGTGTGTAGGGCCTTAGTAAAATTACACAGGACATCATGGAACGTGTGCAGGACCCCAATAGGGGTGTGCAGGACATCATGGAATGTGTGCAGGACCTTAGTAGGAGTGTGCAGGACATCATGAAACGTGTGCAAGACCCCTGTAAGGATGATCAGAACTTCGTGGAATGTGTGCAGGACATCAGTAGGAGTGTGCAGGACATCATGAAGCGTGTGCAGGACCCCAACAGGGGTGTGCAGGACATCATGGAATGTGTGCAGGACCTTAGTAGGAGTTTGCAGGACATCATGAAACGTGTGCAAGACCCCTGTAAGGATGATCAGAACTTCGTGGAATGTGTGCAGGACATCAGTAGGAGTGTGCAGGACATCATGAAACGTGTGCAAGACCCCTGTAAGGATGAGCAGGACATCATGGAATGTGTGCTGGATCTCAGTAGGGGTGTGCAGGACGCCGTAGAATGTGTGCAGGACCTCAGTAGGAGTGTGCAGGACCTTAGTAGGAGTGTGCAGGACATCATGGGACCTGTGCAGGACCCCAGTAGGGGTGTGCAGGACGTCGTAGAATGTGTGCAGGACCTCAGTAGGAGTGTGCAGGACCTTAGTAGGAGTGTGCAGGACATCATGGGACCTGTGCAGGGACCCCAGTAGGGGTGTGCAGGACCTCAGTAGGAGTGTGCAGGACATTTTGGGACCTGTGCAGGACCCCAGTAAGGGTGTGCAGGACGTCGTAGAATGTGTGCAGGACCTCAGTGGGAGTGTGCAGGACCTTAGTAGGAGTGTGCAGGACATCATGGGACCTGTGCAGGACCCCAGTAAGGGGTGTGCAGGACCTCAGTAGGAGTGTGCATGACATTATGGGACCTGTACAGGACCTCAGTAGGAGTGCGCAAGGATATCCATGGAACGTGTGCAGGACCCCAGTAGGGGTGTGCAGGACGTCGTAGAATGTGTGCAGGACCTCAGTAGGAGTGTGCAGGACCTTGGTAGGAGTGTGCAGGACATCATGGGACCTGTGCAGGACCCCAGTAGAAAGTGTGCAGGACATCATGGAACCTGTGTGGGACCCCAGTAGGGGTGTGCAGGACATCGTAGAATGTGTGCAGAACATCCCAGTAGGAGTGTGCAGGACATCATGGGACCTGTGCAGGGCCCCAGTAAGAGGTGTGCAGGACGTCGTAGAATGTGTGCAGGACCTTAGTAGGAGTGTGCAGGACATCATGAAACATGTGCAAGACCCCTGTAAGGATGAGCAGGACTTCATGGAATGTGTGCAGGACATCAGTAGGAGTGTGCAGGACATCATGAAGCGTGTGCAGGACCCCAGTAGGGTTGAGCAGGACGTCATGGAATGTGTGTAGGGCCTTAGTAAAATTACACAGGACATCATGGAACGTGTGCAGGACCCCAATAGGGGTGTGCAGGACATCATGGAATGTGTGCAGGACCTTAGTAGGAGTGTGCAGGACATCATGAAACGTGTGCAAGACCCCTGTAAGGATGATCAGAACTTCGTGGAATGTGTGCAGGACATCAGTAGGAGTGTGCAGGACCCCAATAGGGGTGTGCAGGACATCATGGAATGTGTGCAGGACCTTAGTAGGAGTGTGCAGGACATCATGAAACGTGTGCAAGACCCCTGTAAGGATGATCAGAACTTCGTGGAATGTGTGCAGGACATCAGTAGGAGTGTGCAGGACATCATGAAACGTGTGCAAGACCCCTGTAAGGATGAGCAGGACTTCATGGAATGTGTGCTGGATCTCAGTAGGAGTGTGCAGGACGCCGTAGAATGTGTGCAGGACCTCAGTAGGAGTGTGCAGGACCTTAGTAGGGTGTGCAGGACATCATGGGACCTGTGCAGGACCCCAGTAGGGGTGTGCAGGACGTCGTAGAATGTGTGCAGGACCTCAGTAGGAGTGTGCAGGACCTTAGTAGGAGTGTGCAGGACATCATGGGACCTGTGCAGGACCCCAGTAGGGGTGTGCAGGACGTCAGTAGGAGTGTGCAGGACATTTTGGGACCTGTGCAGGACCCCAGTAGGGGTGTGCAGGACGTCGTAGAATGTGTGCAGGACCTCAGTGGGAGTGTGCAGGACCTTAGTAGGAGTGTGCAGGACATCATGGGACCTGTGCAGGACCCCAGTAGGGGGTGTGCAGGACCTCCAGTAGGAGTGTGCATGACATTATGGGACCTGTACAGGACCTCAGTAGGAAGTGCGCAGGATGATATCATGGAACGTGTGCAGGACCCCAGTAGGGTGTGCAGGACGTCGTAGAATGTGTGCAGGACCTCAGTAGGAGTGTGCAGGACCTTAGTAGGAGTGTGCAGGACATCATGGGACCTGTGCAGGACCCCAGTAGAAGTGTGCAGGACATCATGGAACCTGTGTAGGACCCCAGTAGGGGTGTGCAGGACATCGTAGAATGTGTGCAGAACATCAGTAGGAGTGTGCAGGACATCATGGGACCTGTGCAGGACCCCAGTAGGGGTGTGCAGGACGTCGTAGAATGTGTGCAGGACCTTCGTAGGAGTGTGCAGGACATCATGAAACATGTGCAAGACCCCTGTAAGGATGAGCAGGACTTCATGTGACCTGTGCAGGACCCCAGTAGGGGTGTGCAGGACCTCAGTAGGAGTGTGCATGACATTATGGGACCTGTACAGGACCCCAGTAGGGGTGTGCAGGATCTCAGTAGGAGTGTGCAGGACATTTTGGGACCTGTGCAGGACCCCAGTAAGGGTGTGCAGGACGTCGTAGAATGTGTGCAGGACCTCAGTGGGAGTGTGCAGGACCTTAGTAGGAGTGTGCAGGACATCATGAAACGTGTGCAAGACCCCTGTAAGGATGATCAGAACTTCGTGGAATGTGTGCAGGACATCAGTAGGAGTGTGCAGGACATCATGAAACGTGTGCAAGACCCCTGTAAGGATGAGCAGGACTTCATGGAATGTGTGCTGGATCTCAGTAGGGGTGTGCAGGACCTCAGTTCAATGTTCAGGACACCGTATGCAAGCCAGGCCTCCGAATCTACAAGAACGATAGTTAAGTCCGCCAGAACAGGGCTACCGTAATCTCACTCGAGTTGGCTCTAAAATTTTGTAAGTTCTGACTCCGATTTCGCTCCATCTTCCCTACAGGTGGTGATGTTTCCCTGCTTTTTAGTCCAGGCAGATCCTCAACTGCTGACCCCTAGAGAAGGACGGTGTGTGAATCAAGACACACCGCTCTTCACTTCTTTTATACTTTATCATTGATCAATTGGGTATCATCAAATTTGTTTACGAGAGCCGAATAACATCATTCCTGAGATTACGGTAGTCCTCTTCTGGCGCACTTAACTATCGTTCGCGCTGGAAATCAATTTCCATTTTCAGGCTCAATTTCATGATTGAGCCCGGTAGACCACACTGGTAAACTTTGGCGAGTCAAAAACGTTGGACGATGAGTGTTAATATCCGCCACCAATTCTCACCAGTCATCTAGCCCTTTTTCCTAGAATGTTGGTGCGACAGTAAGATAACAGGAAAAATTGGTTACGGCACGAACTCCACATACAGAAAAACTCCGAAAATGATTTTGGCGCGAAATTCAAATTCGTATTTACAATGTGTTCCGATTGACTTTTCTTTACAAATGAAGGTTTTTCATGGGCCCCTTCAACATTTTCTTTCATTAGAGGGGCCAAGCTACGCAAAAACTCATAGAAATGATGGAAAACTCTGATAAAGAGGCCTTATACTCCGTTTTCAATCCTTGTTTTTATTAGAGCTCTACGGAAATCCTTCGACTGGTAGCCTCACCAATGGGCCGTTCATTTCATTTCTGTCTTGAGTGGTGCGTGCCCCCCCCCCCGTCTAGAAGAGTGCCTAGAACCTGTACAATTGGGTCATTTTGAAACTCATTTCTTCATTTTTCGACTTTTAAATTCAAAAAAAGTATATGCCTTGCATCTATTTGTAGAAAGCCGCGTTGCAACAATTATCTTGCAGTCTTAGCAGCGGAGCGGTTGTTTCTTCATTTCTACCACTATGTTTTCGAAAAAAAACAACTTGACTTCTGGAGCTCGACGATATTGGAGAAGGGAAACCCTTGTAAAAAGTTGTGAAATTTCTGGAAAGTTGGGCTCCGCAGAAAAGGTCAAGGATTTGGCATTGCTCCTAAATGTTGTGAAATTGTTGTATTGGATTTGGCTCTCAACTTGATTTTTCAAATGTAGTGAAATTGTCGAATTGATTTGGCTGTGATGATACTATATGCAGATAACATAATCATTAAATGTAGTGAAATTGTTGCAAACGGATTTGGCAGGAGCTCTATCAATTATCACAGTCAAATCACGCGTCAGAAGGTCCTCTGGCGAGCGAATGAAGACAAAAAGAAAAAAAAATAATCCTCAGTCAACAATGCTGAACGAAACGTGGCCTTATGGGCTAGAATTAAGGTTTCCGAATGCTATTCTGCCCTTTCAGTGTAGCTCCCACTAACAATAAGGTACCAGACCTTCCCTAACCGATGAGATAAAAATCATGAAAACGAAATCTACCGCAATTTACTCGCTACTGCCTCTATGTCTTCGTGTCCTCAACGCTTTCACGGTTCGCATTGTATAGAAACGTTTTTGCTGCTAGGTTTATTCCTGTTCTCATTCGATTCAATATGCGCTTCAAGGAAAACCCCTTCTGACGCGTGATTTGACTGTGATAATTGATAGAGCTCCTACCAAATCCGTTTGCAACAATTTCACTAGATTTTAATGATTATGTTATCTGCATATAGTATCATCACAGCCAAATCAATTCGACAATTTCACTACATTTGAAAAATCAAGTTGAGAGCCAAATCCAATAAAACAATTTCACAACATTTAGGAGCAATGCCAAATCCTTGACCTTTTCTGCGGAGCCCAACTTTCAGAAATTGAAATGATCATTTCGTGGTCGGAATTCTGATTTGGTCACGCAGGCAAGAATGTCAACATTTAAACAGCAACAGCATAGGCATCAGAATGCCGAATGGGGACTCGAGTGAGGTGAGGCGCCTTCTACTATATATACCTGCCGTGCAAGTGATAAATACATTATGGCGTATTATTCATTCGTGATCATCAGCAAATACTCACAAGGGAAGTATAAAAAGCGTAGGTCGGATCTGCCAAAACGACTAGTATGGTTACTATCTTTTCTGGCTCAATAGCAAAAATGCGCAGTATCCCGCCGCGAGCAGCAGGTTCAAAAAAGTTATGAGCATTTTTTAAGCCTGGCGAAAAGGCAAGCGTTTCCCATCAGGCATTTTTTTTAGAGTTTCAAAAAATTTTCTCGGATTTAGCTCAAAAGTTGTGTGTAGGGGTAATCTAGGGTGGCGAACACGAATCTGGAGTCCATTTGTCGAAATTTCGAGGTTTACTGTAGGTTACGGTAGGTAGCATGTCATTTAGGGGTCAAAACCCAACTTAGTATTTTGAAAATCGACAAACGGACGTTAAATTCGTATTCTTCACCCCGAATAACCCCCTTATACGAATTTTGAGTAAAATCTGAGATTTTGACCAAACTACCGTATACCCACCGTAATCTACCGTAGTCTGCAATAGATCGATAAACGGACTCCAGATTCGTGTCTAGCACTCCAAATAACCCTCAGAGAATGATTTTGAGACATATCTATCGTAGAAAACCGGAAATCTTGAAAGTGGCGTTTTTTCCCTCGAAATTTTCCCTGGTTTGGAAGCTTCAAACGAAAAGAGCCGAAAACTTTTGGAAATCGACTAATCAATCTCAAAATCGTGATCAGCGCCCCAAAAAAACCCCCTGGGAGAATTTTAAGTCAAATCAGGAACATTTTTCCAAAACGCTTCCAGAGCCCTCAATTGGTAGAAATAAGCGCCCATCCGAAAATCCGTACAAGTCCAAAACGCTGTCAGTCTGGACAAAGAATTCATCCAAAATTTGCTCAGGGGGGGGTGGTTTTGGTTGCTGAACACATTCATGAGGTCCGTTTCCGGATTTTCCGAAGAATAACGCGTTTTTTGGAAGGTACATAAAGCACAAAAAATGAGCTTATTAGGCTTGTAACTTCTTGGAACCTGCGGCTCGCGGCGGGATACTGCGCAGTTTTACTATTGGGCCACAAGAAATACTAACGACACTAGTCGTTTTGGCAGATCCGACCTACGCTTTGTATACTTCCCTTGTCAGAAATTTCCAATCAAGTTACTTGGCTTATCTGACTTTTTTATGTTACTTGCAAGTTTGTGACTTACATGGGTTTGACCATGTTACTTGCGACTTTCGAAAGTCACAAGTAGCTTACATTGCACCATAAAATCTCACAAGCTTATCTGCAAAATATTCTTGATCATAGGAGTTGTCCTTTCGCAATGGCGTCGAATTCTCAGTCACATTCGGATTGGGAAAAGTTTCGCTGCTTTTCTTCTAGATTCGAAAGTTCCCTTTTTAAATATAATAGAAATCTGGAGAAGAGGGCAATTAATAGTAGCAATCAGCAAGGCTTTTATAATTTTTTTTTGAACAAAAAACTTTGAAAATCTAATAGAGTCCCATGCTCAAAGGCAGTGGTCACGATGAAAAACGTTATCGAATAAACTACAAAAATCAGCTTAGACCGAAAACAGCTGATAAACTATGAAGGTAGAGCGGTGAAAAAACGGTCTAGAATGAGAGTTTCTAGGGCCCAAAGATGCCAGTTCGTGCACACTTGGACAGCGCCGCACAAAAGGTCGCAGTCTCATGCCGAGCAGTCAAAAATCATCGATATTCAGAGGAAGAAATAAATGCAATTTTACCTGAAAACAGTTGAGCAATGAAAGCAAGCACTTCAGTCAATACTTTTGACTAGATGAGTTCATAAATATTCAAAATTCGAGTTCAAGCCAGCTGATGTTCTTGATATTAGAGATCATCGATGTCGATGATGTGGAGTGGGCTCGTCCACCATTAAAAGACAAGAAAGTTCAGGCTCGAATTCTGGGCCGTAACAGCGGTTTTTTTTGCGATTTTTTCTTTTATGTCCTACTACTCTTGACCCAGAAAAAGATTTAGAGAGGGAAAGAAGGCGCGATTTCTTCTTTTATGTCCTACTATTCTCAACCCAGAAAAGGGTTTAGAGAGGAAAAGAAGGCAAGCATATTTTACCGCGACCACTGCCTTTAAAGGCTGCATACGCGCTCGTAAACGTATTTGAGATTACTACGGAAATAGAATGGTATGGCTCAGATTACAACGCCTACGCATTTTGAAGCATCAAAAACGACCCACAATGCCGTTACAGGAGTAGCAAGTTTGGCCCCGCCCGTATTTTCACGCCCCTGTATTAACCCTTTTCCTGCAACGCAAAGTTGCTGGGTCTTCTTCACCGTCAGTACTGTTGGTGGATTGCCTAACAAGTAAACCACACACGTCACTGATGGCGAAGATGGCCCAGAAACCCTGCGTTGGAGGAAAAGGGCAAATACAGAGGGCGTGAAAATACGGGCGGGGCCAAACTTGCTAATCCCGTAGTGGCATTGCGGGTCGTTTTTGACGCTTCAAAATGCGTAGGCGTTGTAATCTGAGCCATACCATTCTATTTCCGTAGTTATCCCAATCACGTTTACGAGCGTGTACGCTGACTTCAAGGAAAGGTGATACTGTTGCAATTATGAAGACTGTCAAAGCAAATCTGTTAGCGGATAAATTTTGTGAAGTTTATGGGGAGGTCAACAGATCTCCTTTTTTTTGCCCCGTAGTCGAAACCCCCCATGAACAGTTTCCCATTTTTTGGGGATGATAAAGTTTTTGACATCCTGTCCAAGTTTCCGACATCCATGTCTATCACACCTGATTTCATTCCTGCTGTTTTTGTCAAAAACTTTGCAAACGTATTTGCAGGTCCTCTGCCATATCTTTTCAATCAATCCAATTAGCATCTATCAAAAAGGGGTCTTCCAAGCGAAAGAGGTTTGGTTCGAGTCAGAAACGTTCCAACACAAAGGGAACAATAGGAAAGTGAAATGAAGAGAGTGTACAAAAGCTGAACAATATAATTTCAAGGCGATATTCTTGGTCGACTTTCTTCTAAACAGCGAAAACAAACCGTTGCGGTGTTCTACACGGAAGCACTTTGTAGCTCCGAAAATGGTTCTGACTACGCAAGAACCATTAAAATGTATATGCATGTAAACCTAATACTTACCATCAAAACTGAAGATGATTCCGAAAAGACTCACACAGATGGTTAGCTCCAGCTGTAAGGAGAAGCGAAACTGCAGAATAGAAGTACAGCATCAAACAAGAGTATTCCCATAAAACGTCGAGAAAGGAATAAAAGCCGTTTTCTGGAGAACACTAAACTCTTCCTCGTGAAATACCACAACGGTTTGTTTTCGCTGTTTAGAAGAAAGTCGACCAAGAATATCGCCTTGAAATTATATTGTTCAGCTTTTGTACACTCTCTTCATTTCACTTTCCTATTGTTCCCTTTGTGTTGGAACGTTTCTGACTCGAACCAAACCTCTTTCGCTTGGAAGACCCCTTTTTGATAGAATTGTTCACTTTTTATCGATATTACGCAGTAATATCCCATGTATGTAATTCATGCAAAACTAGCATACTTCATTACGCTTACTTATTCGGTGCATAACATCAGCATGGTTCCTGAAGAGACTTTGCGTTTCACATTTGAGGTTGGCGCAAAGTCGGTGCACCTATGTTATAGCGTTTGGCACCGAGTTTGCGCCAACCTTCAACAGTGAACGCGAAGTCTCTTCCGGATCCATGCCGACGTTACATAGGCTGCTAATATACACCGACTTCTCGTCTTTGTGAAAGAGTTATAATTACAGAAATTTACATTAACCGCCTCTGGAGCACCTGAATAGTTCGATTCTTGATCCATTATCGGCGATCCTTCTGCAACTGCAGTGAACGCAAATACTTTTGTTACTGTCAATATTTGTGCAAAAGATTCATGAAGCCCAGCAGAAGTAAAGACGACGTCCCGAGGACGTCATCAGAAGCCAGATGCACTTTTCACGACGTTTCGATGACGCGACTATCATAGACGGGGGGCCACCCAGCAAACAAGAGAGAAATCAAATAAACCACCTACAGAAAACGCTATCAATCGAAGTAGACTCTGTTTCATTCCAAGTGAACTCATGTTTTGGGTTATCACAGCGCGGAGCGGGGCTTTTCCGTCGAAACTCCCTTATCACTAGTTATATTTGATCGAGGCCCACCGCTCCGCTGCTGGTGATAATCGAAATCAACAGGTCACTAGGGATGTACCAGAGCTTATTTCTATAGAATTTTCATAACAAAAATGATTGATAGCAGTATCATGCATCTTTCGTGGAAGCTTTTGGTCATTTCAATACATAAATCTTAGAGCCCCCAACCCCCGTCTGAGATAGTCCCCCAATGACGTCATCAGAAGCCAGAAGCACTTTTCTCGACATCCCGATGACGTCATCAGAAGCCAGATGTACTTTTCACGACGTCCCGATGACGTCATCAGAAGAAAGAAGCACTTTTCACGACGTCCCGATGACGTCATCATAAGCCAGATGCACTTTTTTTGACGTCCCGATGACGTCATCAGAAGCCAGAAGCACTTTTCACGACGTCCCGATGACGTCATCAGAAGCCAGAAGCACTTTTCACGACGCCCCGATGACGTCATCAGAAGCCAGAAGCACTTTTCTCGACATCCCGATGACGTCATCAGAAGCCAGAAGCACTTTTCACGACGTCCCGATGACGTCATCAGAAGCCAGAAGCACTTTTCACGACGTCCCGATGACGTTATCAGAAGCCAGAAGCACTTTTTACGACGTCCCGATGACGTCATCAGAAGCCAGAAGCACTTTTCTCGACATCCAGATGACGTCATCAGAAGCCAGATGCACTTTTCACGACGTCCCGATGACGTCATCAGAAGCCAGAAGCACTTTTCACGACGTCCCGATGACGTCATCAGAAGCCAGAAGCACTTTTCACGACGTCCCGATGACGTCATCAGAAGCCAGAAGCACTTTTCACGACGTCCCGATGACGTCATCAGAAGGCAGAAGCACTTTTCTCGACATCCCGATGACGTCATCAGAAGCCAGAAGCACTTTTCACGACGTCCCGATGACGTCCTCAGAAGCCAGAAGCACTTTTCTCGACGTCCCAATGACGTCGTCAGAAGCCAGAAGCACTTTTCACGACGTCCCGATGACGTCATCAGAAGCCAGAAGCACTTTTCACGACGTCCCGATGACGTCGTCAGAAGCCAGATGTACTTTTCACGACGTCCTGATGACGTCGTCAGAAGCCAGAAGCACTTTTCACGACGTCCCGATGACGTCATCAGAAGCCAGATGTTCTTTCACGACGTCCCGGATGACGTCATCAGAAGCCAGAAGCACTTTTCACGACGTCCCGATGACGTCATCAGAAGCCAGAAGCACTTTTCACGACGTCCCGATGACGTCATCAGCCAGAAGCACTTTTCACGACGTCCCGATGACGTCATCAGAAGCCAGAAGCATCTTTTCTCGACGTCCCGATGACGTCGTCAGAAGCCAGAAGCACTTTTCACGACGTCCCGATGACGTCATCAGAAGCCAGAAGCACTTTTTCACGACGTCCCGATGACGTCATCAGAAGCCAGAAGCACTTTCTCGACATCCCGATGACGTCATCAGAAGCCAGAAGGACTTTTCACGACGTCCCGATGACGTCATCAGAAGCCAGAAGCACTTTTCACGACGTCCCGATGACCTCATCAGAAGCCAGAAGCACTTTTCACGACGTCCCGATGACGTCATCAGAAGCCAGAAGCACTTTTCACGACGTCCCGATGACGTCATCAGAAGCCAGAAGCACTTTTCACGACGTCCCGATGACGTCGTCAGAAGCCAGATGTACTTTTCACGACGTCCTGATGACGTCGTCAGAAGCCAGAAGCACTTTTCACGACGTCCCGATGACGTCATCAGAAGCCAGATGTTCTTTTCACGACGTCCCGATGACGTCATCAGAAGCCAGAAGCACTTTTCACGACGTCCCGATGACGTCATCAGAAGCCAGAAGCACTTTTCACGACGTCCCGATGACGTCATCAGAAGCCAGAAGCTTTTTTCACGACGTCCCGATGACGTCATCAGAAGCCAGAAGCACTTTTCTCGACGTCCCGATGACGTCGTCAGAAGCCAGAAGCACTTTTCACGACGTCCCGATGACGTCATCAGAAGCCAGAAGCACTTTTCACGACGTCCCGATGACGTCATCAGAAGCCAGAAGCACTTTTCTCGACATCCCGATGACGTCGTCAGAAGCCAGATGTACTTTTCACGACGTCCTGATGACGTCGTCAGAAGCCAGAAGCACTTTTCACGACGTCCCGATGACGTCATCAGAAGCCAGATGTACTTTTCACGACGTCCTGATGACGTCATCAGAAGCCAGAAGCACTTTTCTCGACATCCCGATGACGTCGTCAGAAGCCAGATGTACTTTTCACGACGTCCTGATGACGTCGTCAGAAGCCAGAAGCACTTTTCACGACGTCCCGATGACGTCATCAGAAGCCAGATGTTCTTTTCACGACGTCCCGATGACGTCATCAGAAGCCAGAAGCACTTTTCACGACGTGTCGATCGCGTCATCAGAAGCCAGATGTACTTTCACCAGCCTGCGTCCCCCCTAGCAACTTGCCTGCCTGAAATTGACCGCCTGTGACCATTGGCAGTGGATACTAGCAGTGAAGAATGAAAAGCGTGACGGCCTACGGCCTACGGCCTACGGCCTACGGCCCACGGCTCACGGCCTACGGCGCACACCATGAATTTTTTCTAAGCTTTCGGGCTCACAACTTTGTTATTTGTGAACCGATTCGGCCCAAATTTTGACAGCTGGTGTCTTTTGGACCACTCCACTTATATCCAGAAGGAAATCTGCAGAAAATTTGTTTTAATGGTTTTATAAACTACTTTATAAAATTAGAAGTGATCACAAGGCCTAGGCAAAACCAAACCTCTCCAGCCGCTTCGCGGCTGTAGCGATTCGGAAGTTCCACAAAGGTGGAAACAATCGTTTGTGACTTCTTCGCTGGAAAAATAGCCTTCTTAACCAGTGGATAACTATAGGCCAGTGAGCATCACCCCGATTTTATGCAGAGCCTTCGAAAAGGTCCACAAAAACAGATTGCAGAACGTTTGGAAAAGAATTTAATTATTCCTGATAATCAACACGGTTTTGTTGCGGGAAAGTCTGTTGAACGAATTTTCTGGAGTGTATTAATGATTGGAGTGAGTACTTAGAATCGAATTTCTTTCATTCACACACTGCAGTGGCAACCATGAAAAAAAACAGAGTAAAGCGAATGGTCACGTACTAATGTGTTTATCACATGCACAGCCGGGATAATTAAGACCTCGGCAAAGGTTACGCCCTTGTCCGGACCGAAGCGGGGCTTTCTCTGCCCCGAACGCGACATTCACGCATCTCTCGAGACGAGGCGGACCGGTCATGACTGTGTCGGAGAGGACGGTCCGCGGCGGCTCTCAGGACGGTCCGCGGCGGCTCTCAGGACGGTCCGCGGCGGATCTCAGGACAATACGCGGCGCCTGCAAACGATCCGCGGCGCCTACAGGACGATCCGCGGCGCCTGCAAGATGGTCCGCGGCGCTCTGCCGGCGCTTTACCGGCTTCGGTAAAGGATCGTCCGGTCGTCGCCCGCGGACGATCCTGGAAAAGCGCCGCGGACGGGCCGTGAGTTTCTCTGAGCAGGAATTATCACTGTATTCACTGGAGTCTAGACGTAAACGAAATGACGTGTGCATGATTCTGAAAATTGCGAGTGGAATGGTGGGAACGGCCAATGGAAATTTCTTGGCTTGATGACATTAAGAACACGGGGTAGCTCGGAGAAAATATCGTATGGTGTACCCATAAGTACCCTTAGGTTGAACAGCTTTACCTGCAGAGCTGGGTCCACTTTCGCCTCTCTGAAACTGAATATCCAAACTGTCCCTAATTCTTTCTATCATTCAAACGCAAGGCTTCCAATATTATGCTGTCCTTGTCAAATGTTACTTTGTTCTCAAGTATTTTTCTTTGCACCTGGCCTGTATATCATCCTTACCTTATGTAGCGTAAATAAATAAAGTATGTAACTTATATTCACCCAGAAATTGAAACGTGGCTCTAAGCGCGTACTGGATTCCATGCTATAAGTTCTAGACGCAGGCGCCGGATAAAGTGTACGGGTTTGAAGAGTTGAATTTGAAGCGAGTTATTCAAAAATGACGAAAACGATGCGAAAGCGCGTTCTCGCGCGTTGTCTGACCAAGTTTGCGAGCGGTAGTGTATGTGCCGTAAACTTCCTTAAAACTGAAAGCGAAGCTCAGATTCCTTGAGCATTCCACACACTGTATTACTTATGTCGAGTCGAGCCATCGATTCTGGATATCGATTGAAACAGTCGACATCGAGTCATTCGACTACTCGATTGTTCGACATTTTGAAAAGTCGGGAAATCGATTATGCGAAAATTTGAAAAAAGGCGTTATTCGAGAACTCGTTGATTCGGCAATTCAAAAAAACTGGATAAGTCGAAAAGTTGATTATTCGAAAATTTGGAAATCGAATTGGTCGGAAACTCGATCATCCGAAATTTTGAAAAAAGGCGTTAGTCGAGAACTCGATTATACAAAAATCTAAAAAATTGGGTTAGTCCAAAACTCGATTATTCGAAAACCTGAAAAATCGAGTTAATCGAAAACTCGAGTACTTAGATGCCTAGAAAATTGAGTTACTAGGAAACTCGATTGCTCGAAATTTTGAAAAAAACGCGTTAATCGAAAACCCGATTATTCAGAGAAAATTTCTTATTTCCGAAGTATACCACACACTCCTCCCTCTGGGCGAAATTTGGTTGTCGGAGAACTTACACCCGCCCCGAAATTTCCACTCTCCCAAACCATCGCAGCAAGCCAGGGCCATCCTCCCTTTTCTAAATCAAAGGACCAAGTTGCCTGGAGGATTGGCAATCCTTACAATGTCGGATTTCCGACTCGCCTTATTTTGCATGTAGAAAGTTACCTAATAACGCGGCGGGTGTGAGTTCTCATAGAATCAAAAAAATCGACATCTGTAGTCCGAAAAGTGGAATATGTCTAGTTTCCCAAATCGTCATTGTCCTTCCGGCTTCGCAATTTCAATCAGTGCTATCGCAGCGAGGGGGGGGGGCACTTTGTCATTCCACTTGGCCGCGCCCATTTTCCCGCGTCGCAGCTACTCTCCTGATTTTGGAGTGGGAGAGGAAAACCCTTGGTTGGTTCTAAAAATGCGCTTCGGCCAGGAAAAATGGACTTATCCAAGAGCTTTCGCCAAGTGCCCCACCCCCTCGCTGCGATAGCAACATCTAGGCCTATGGCCGGAATCATACTTCCCGCGACCAGCGACAGCGACGGTGCATATCGGGCATATCGATATTCGGTCGATATTGGTGGTAAGCATTGCATCGCGTCGCGGGAAGTATGATCCCGGCCTACTTCACTCTTCCATCGCTGATCGCCGCGATGGCATGTTTTGAATACAGATCGACGTGCGACGCGATCTCGATCGACGATCATGGTTATCATCCCGCCGCGTCACGCGGCAATCGAACTCTGAAAGAGACCTTACTCTTGCATTCTTTTAACGAGAAATGAGGGTACTATCGCAGCAAGGGGGGGGGGGCACTCGGCCACGCACACTTTTCCGCGCCGCAACTATCCTTCTGATTTTGAAAGGGGAAGGAAAACCCTGGGTTGGTTCTCCAGTTGCACAGCGGCACGGAAAAATGGGAGTGGCCAAGTGCAAACGCCCAGTGCCCCCTCCCCCTTGCTACGATAGCACCGAAATGAGAAAGTGATCTGAGACTCCTGTTTTCGAAAAGTGACACATCCCGCAGGAGCAGTTGTCGTGGCGCGGCGCGGTCCTGCATGGAAATCCTGGTGGGGCGGAGCGAGCTATTCGTTGACTCAATCGCTTTTCCCTGGCCGTTTCCATTTTTCCCAGCATTAAAATGTAGAAATAAGTTGTCCTCTGTGAGTAATGCTTTTAAATAACCCGTTTTCGTTAGTGCTAAACTCTTATGTGAATTGATTGTTTCTTTGTTTGGCCACGTCGGCCGTCCTTTTTCTTTTCATCGTGGAAAATCGATTCATTTCCGAGTTCGTTCCCGTGACATGCGTAATGGTTTTCACATTCGTTTGTTTCTCACCAAATCACAGTCATTGTTTTCAGGTACCAGTTAGCTTTCGTGAAATTATTGCGTGGATTCTGTTTCCTGGAACAGTCCTGATCGATAAATTATCTCGTATCGATTTCCATGTTCGCTGTTTACCCAGCTGAAAACATCATTTGAATAGGACTATGAGTTTCGACTCAGTGAGCGAAGAGTCCAATTCTAATGACCTACCAGCTGCGGGCTCCTTGAAATCAGCGAATGGTCGTCGAGTTTCCAAGGAGCAGCCCGGTAGGCACTTGTAATTTTCCTAATATTTCATGTCAGGTTCCGAATACCATTTGATAACGCCTCTTTCCATCAACAGATGCTATGGACATTTCACCGAGCTCTTCTCATGACCGAAAATCTTGCAAAAGTTCGAAGGATAAGGATCGATCACCCAGTCCTCGATACAGATCCCATAAACGGAAGAAGAGAGATAGGACGCCTTCTGGATCGCCCCCCTTCGACCGGGATCGTGGTGCCAGGTTCGTTAAGCCTTTTTTCCCATATGGATCCATTTGATACTTTGATGTGGCCGCCCTATGGATTGTTTGAGCAAGTTAATTGAAACTTACCCCCAACCTACTTACCTCGCGATAGGTATCCACTAGTGTGGAATCCAACCTAATTTCAATTGTACTCTATCCTATGAGGTCGTAGATGGTCTTCAAAACTTCCCCACACAAATGTCGAATTTT
Source organism: Aplectana chamaeleonis (assembly GCA_029168955.1). Taxonomy (NCBI): domain Eukaryota; kingdom Metazoa; phylum Nematoda; class Chromadorea; order Rhabditida; family Cosmocercidae; genus Aplectana; species Aplectana chamaeleonis. Next base: position 667,882 of record JAPDOI010000303.1, read on the forward strand.
CAATTATGCCGAAGTTTTAACCCCTGACCGAATTCGAGGAGGATTCACACCAATAAGAGCGAGCTGTTCGCATTCCTGGGAGATTAACGTAGTGTGTTGCGTGAACCCTCGAAATAACACGCGCTAAGGTCGCATCTATATTTGATTTGATTTATTACCCGGTAGAACCGTGTGATAGACAAACAACAAAACGAAACATCTAAATGGTAACTCAAAAGACTAAAGATAGATGACAACAATAAAGCAAATCGATAAACTGACTTTGAGGCAACACTGGCACCATGAAGGGACGAGATCTTATAATTATCGCTCTTGGGACAACAGATAACTCTCAAGCGCCTTTTTGAAATCAGTGAACTATTACTGTTACTCGAAGGTTTCTGGGTACGAAGTGGAGATAAAACCTGTCGGCTCTCTTTTGGATCAGACGACTCTCTGGAGCATGACACCATGATATGAGAAGCCATATCGGGTCTATCCTTTACGGGGGGGGGCACTCATGTTTTAATCATATAAACGAAGGAAAACCCTGATAAACGGTGCCTGATACTGCTATCAATAATTGTTTTATAGAAGCTCTATAGAAATAATCTCCAACTTCTCCTTTCTTCAAACCTCGGCATCGTAGAATTGTGGTGAGCGCGAAGCGCTCACCAGATTTGGCTTTGATTCGCCATCGCGCAACCCCCTGATCTCAGTATCAGGGTCCAAAGTAAACGTAGGAAGTCCGTTCTTTCTGCATTTAATATACTTTAGAAAGTTGAATAACTGTTCAAAAATTGTCCGGAATGGTTACCCGAGATTCGAGAAAAAAATTGTCAAAACCTCGTGAATTTGGTCGAAAAAGGTTCATCCCCTTCTTTTAATCAGTTGGCGTTCACGATCTTGTTGGAACACTTATCGTTGAGCTAGAAAGCTCATTTTTGGCCAGAAAGTTGGTTATGATTGCACCTAGCTCCTGTCAAAAATTCAAGTTGGTAGCTCAATTTTTGTGGAACCTCAAAATTGAGGGTCAAGAAAGAGAAAAACCCGTAAACATGTTATTATAAACCATCCGACGTTTACTCATCCGTAAAAATGAATTAATGAAATAAACACCGTTACTGATAGGCTTTTTCTCAGGGGCCGCATGCAAGAACGCGCCGGTTGTGGCAGGGGCAGTGCATTCGGCGCCTTTGAAGATCACCTTTGCTCACAAGACAGGACACGTCTATAGTGGTTGGCCACAAGTCAGGACACGTATGTCGTGCCCCATAGCTGTGCCCTAGCCGCCCCAGCTAGGAGACTGGAGCGGCTGGGGGCAGCGAGAAATACTGCTGGGGCACGACATACGTGTTTTGACTTGTGACCAATCACGATAGACGTGTCCTGTCTTGTGAGCACCGACCATCTTCAAAGGCGCCGACTGCACTGCACCTGCCCCATCCGGCGCGTTCTGCATACGGCCCCAGGATTGAACGCTCCTGAGACGGGGGCAACGCTTCAATCAATGCGGCGGGATCTCAGAAGTACTTTTTGAACGCCGCATGGTGTGACTCAGAAGTGCGCCACAGAACGCCGTAGATAGTGTGCAGGACCCCAGTAGGAGTGCGCAAGACACCGTAGAGAGTGTGTGGAACCCAAATTAGAGCGCGCCGGGCGCCTAGAAAGTGTGCGGGACCCAAATGGGTGTGCGCAGTACGCCGTACAAAGTGTGTGGGACCCAAACGCAAGTACGTTGGACGGCGTAGAAACTGTGAGGTGACCAAGTGGAAGTGAGCAATAGGCCGTAGAAAGTGTGCGAGACCCAAATGAGTGTGCGCAGAAGGCCGTAGAAAGTGTGTGGGACCCAAAAAACAGTGCGCCGGACGCCGTAGAAAGTGTGCGGGACCCGAATGAGTGTGCGCAGAACGCCGTAGAAAGTGGGTGGGTCCCAAATAACAGTGCGCCGGACGCCGTAGAAAGTGTGCGGGACCCAAAAAAGAAAGTGAGCAGAACGCCGTAGAAAGTGTGTGGGACCCAAACAACAGTGCGCCGGACGCCGTAGAAAGTGTGCGGGACCCAAATTAGTGTGCGCAGAACGCCGTAGAAAGTGTGTGGGACCCAAATAACAGTGCGTCGGACGCCGTAGAAAGTGTGTGGGACCCAAATGAGAGTTCGCGGGACGCCGTAGAAAGTGTGCGGGACCCAATTGGGTGTGCGCAGAGCGCCGTAGAAAGTGTGGGACCCAAATAACAGTGCGTCGGACGCCCTAGAAAGTGTGTGGGACCCAAATGAGAGTGCGCAGGACGCCGAAGAAAATGTGTAGGACCCAAGTGGTAGTGCGCCGGACGCCGTAGAAAGTTTGCGGGACCCAAATACAAGCACGCCCATGCCGATCTTTTTTCCGCAGGGCTACCGTAACCATTCTTGAACAAAACATGATAACGAACGATAACACACGCTCATAACATACGGGGTATAAGAGGGTGGAGGAGCGGTATGCATTCATTCTCTTCGAAAAGCCACTGGAAAGTGGCTAAGGAGGTCGAAATTGTGCAAACATGATTGTTGGGTATTACGATGTGCTTATATCCAAGCTGACACTTGGAAAATTTTCGAAGGAGGGTTACGGTAGTCCTGCGGAAAAAATGATCGGCATGAGCGTGCTTGTGACCCAAATGGGTGTGCACAGAACGGCGTAGAAAGTGTGGAGGACATCAGCGGGAGCGTGCAGGATGTCACGGAAAGTGTGCAGGACATCAGTGGGAGTGTGCAGGATGTCACAGAAAGTGTGCAGGACATCAGTGGGAGTGTGCAGGATGTCACAGAAAGTGTGCAGGACATCAGTGGGAGCGTGCAGGACGTCATAGAAAGGGGGGGGCGTAGGGGGCAGGGCATCAGTGGGTTTGCTTTGAATTAACACCACCAGGCATAAACCATGTTAGAAAGGAAACCTTTAGGAAAAATAAATGAAATTTCTGAATGTTTAGGTTCCTGGAAAAAGTAGAGATTTGGCATGGCCATTTTTTCGAAAAATTAGAAATATACTCAGTTAAAAGAGGAAGGTAAAGGAAAATGAAAAAAGTTTTGAAATATTCCTGAGAACGATTTGGCGTAGAATAATTCGATTTTTGGAAATGTAGTGAAATAGTTGAAAGTATGATTTGGCAGTCGAGTTTGAACCAACTATTGATAAGAGTTGTGCAAAATGAGAGATCGCATTGTATGAGCTTATCCGTAGAACATATCGAAGCAAAATCACGCGTGATATGGAAGAAACGGTTGATTTTACTTTACTTAATACGTGAATACCGCGGCATTTCAGCTCCCGAACCAGCTTTTACTGCTTGCCTTATCACGCGTGATTTTGCTTCGATATGTTCTACGGATAAGCTCATACAATGCGATCTCTCATTTTGCACAACTCTTATCAATAGTTGATTCAAACTCGACTGCCAAATCATACTTTCAACTATTTCACTACATTTCCAAGAATCGAATTATTCTACGCCAGATCGTTCTCAGGAATATTTCAAAACTTTTTTCATTTTCCTTTACCTTCCTCTTTTAACTGAGTATATTTCTAATTTTTCGAAAAAATGGCCATGCCAAATCTCTACTTTTGCCAGGAACCTAAACATTCAGAATAGGTATAATGATCTCGTGCCAGACGAGGTTGGTTGGTGGATTCTTTTATTAAAGGCCTGACGTTTCGACTGAACGTCTCCAGAGACCTAAAAAGGCTCTCGAGAGTTACATATTTTATGATTTACCCTATCAAGCGGCTCTTCCCTCAGCAGTTCTGGGGTGCGTTCCAAGAACATTACCATGGCCAAACGCGTCCATGGAAACGTAGCCACGGCCACGTCGGAGCAATTTTCAGTTATTATTCGCATCCATGGAAAGCGAAATTCTCCATCGGAAGGTTGTTTTTCCTTCCACGGAGTCGTGGAAACGTTCTTGGAACGCACCCCTGGTGTACTGTGAGAAGCGGCACAAACGCATTCAACAGGATATGGCGAACCCACCACGTCACTCCACCTTCAAGCAGGGCTCCGCCACTATGGTTGTAAGTAGACTAGTACGCACGAATGAGAGCTACTGTGAGGAAGATTTTGATTATAACTCGCAGTGCTGAATAAACGGCAAGAGGTCACTTGTGATTGCGGGACGCTCAGATCGGTTGATCATCAACGGGTCTCTTTCAAGAATCCAAAAGGCCTCCAATGATTTCCTCGTTGATATTTCGCTTTCGCATTTCCCTCATTCGTGCGTACTGGTCTACTTACAACCTTAGTGGCGGAGCCCTGCTCTAAGGTGGAGTGACGTGGTGGGTTCGCGATATCCTGTTGAATGCGTCTGTGCCGCTTCTCACAGCACATCAGAACTGCTGAGGGAGGAGGCTCTTTATAGGGTAAATCATGAATGTTGTAATTCTAGAGACCTTTTTAGGCCTCTGAAGAATATGTTCAGTCGAAACGTCAGGTCTTGAATAAAAGAATCCACCTAACAACCTCGTCTGGCACAAAATCACTTCGTTTTTTCCATAGTACATCAGCAAGACTCTCGTACATGATCCATATTCGTCTCGTATTCAACCATGTTCAGCTCTTGGACTGTTCTTTTGATGACTTGCTCGTTTTTTTTTACTCCTCACCGGACCTAATCACGTGCAGCAACTTCGAGGCTAAAAGCACAGTTTAACCTCAGAATCGCATTTCTTTTTTTTGCCTATCTTGAAAACGGTCTCAAAGCTGATTCCAATGATGTCTTTGGAATCGTTCAACACCCCCTGGGAACGGATTTATGGCCCAACAAAAATTGAGCTTTGGAGGCATCGTGGACGAGTTGTCCTAGGCTCGTAACGTCCGTCATTTGCAACCGATGTATGTGAGCTGACCCAAATAAAGAGAGAGGCTGAGAGTGAAGGGAAGAACGGGGCTACTGGTAGGAAACCATCGCTGATCTCGCCGCTGTTGAGCTCGAAAGATTGTAAAAGGGGCGTGCCAAAGTGGCTTCCTGGTATGGGAGCCCCAGGGTGGCTTCCCCATATTTCTCGCTTATTCGGAGTAATTGAGAGCTCGCATTTAGCAGGGGCTATATAGGGTGGGTCTGCAGAATGCAGAATCTAAATATGTTTTTGGCAGGATATCAAGGTGGTATGCCGATGATATGACAATGTGTCGGGATCGGGATATAAATGTGGCCGCCTCCAAGATCAATGAGTACCTGGTCACACTGAAAAGCTTTTTTGACCGCAAAATGCTAATTATCTCTGCATCCAAATCGTCGGTATCCGTACTCACAACGGATCCATCGGAGCACAGCGCTCACCCGCATGTCGAGTGGGACGGAGATCGATTACCTGCTGCTCGCTTTCCCAAACTGCTCGGTCTGGTGCTCGATCCATCACTCAAGTTTCATAAGAACACCGAGCAGAAACAGGCCGTCGTCAAAGCGAAGCCTAATGTGCTCAGAGCCCTGGGCGGTACATCATGGGGCAGTAGCAAGGAAACTATTATCACGACATACAAGGCAATATTTCAGCCCGCTCTGGAGTACGCTGCACCGGTGTGGCAGCACTTGGTATCAGAAACCTCTTGGACCAAGATGCAACGTGTACAGAATGCCGCACTTCGTATAGCTACCGGATGTGCAAGAAGTTCCCCAGTCGAGCTTTTGCATGCGGAGACACGATTATTACCAGTAAAAAAACACTGTCAGCTTCAGGCCCAAAAATTTTTCATCAATACCATAAAGCAACCCAACCACCCCTCATGGAGAGTGCTGAACCCCGTCAGGGAGAGACGCATCAGAAAGCCATTCGCCGATGCTCCAAGCAAAGTCAATCTGCAAAGATGGCACGATTCACATCAAGAACGACTCCGGCTGTTGCGCGAGGAGCACACACAGTTCGTACGGTGTCATCTGGAAAAGGCGGCGGTAAATCCCATCCTGGGAGGGTTGTAAATTTTGAGTTGCTTTTTTTCCTGCCGATCGTATCAGTCTATATATAAATTGCTAGTCAGCACCCAATGCAGTTATTGGCAGTAAACATGAAACTTGTGGTGGACTACACTTACAAAGCGTAGGTCGTATCTGTGAAAACGAGTTGTATTTTCGGAACCTCTCGAGCATTTATAGTAATACTATGCAGTATCCCGTCCTGAGCTGCTGGTCCCAAAAAGTTGTAAACGTTTTGGCAGCTTCGCGAAAAGGTAAGGGTGCCCCAACTAGACATTTTTTGGGGGTATTTAAAAGAAATTGGGTTTTGCCTAAAACTTGTATGCAGGGGTAATCTAGGGTACTGGGAACGAATATGGGATCCGTTCGTCGAAATTCTGTAGGTAACGGGAGGTACCACGCCACTTAGGGGGCACAATCTGCCCTAATATTTCGAAACTGAGGAATTTGACATCAAATTCGTATTCACCACCCGAATAATCCCAGCATACGACTTCTGAGTGAAACCTGGGGCTTTGACCGAACTACCGTACACCCACCGTAATCTACCGTAATTAGCTAAAATCGACAAAGGGACCTCAGGTGCGCGTTACGCACTTCGAATAACCTTCAGAGAACGATTTTGAGCCACATCTGTCGTATAAATCCGGAAAGCTCGGAAGTCGTTTTCGTCCTCAAACATTGCCCCGCTGGGATGCTTTGAACGAAGAAAGAAGAAAACTTCTGAAGATCAACAAATGAATCTCAAATTTATTATCTTCGCTCCAAATACCCCTTTGGAGAATTTTATGTCAAATCAGGAACATTTTTGAGAGCTTTCAGAACCCCCTAATTGATACAATTGAAGCTCAACCGAAAATCCGTGCAAGCGAAAAGCGCCACCAATCTGTGCAAAGTTCGGAAAATGTGCTTTCACCCAAGTTTTGCTAAGTGTGGTTGTTTTGGGCACTGAACACAATTATGAGGTCCATTCCCGGATTTTGGAAAGAGTACCGCGCATTTTGGAAGGTAAAAAAAACTACCGTCTTGAGCTTGTAACTTCTCGTAACCAGCAGCTCGGGACGGGGTACTGCGCAGTTTTACTATAGATGCACAAGAGATACTAACAATACAATTTGTTTCCGCAGACGCCTCCTGCGCTTTGCACACTTCCCTTGTCAGACACTCGAGCAGGTGTGACGCGCACCAAGCACTCACCGGTGACTCACCACGGCACGTCTGGGTGCGACGATGTACGCTCGCCGTGCACAGGGGTATTCCACACTCTCACCGCCATCAAATTCTCGCCGCGGGTGCATCATCACACTACGCGTTCGGGTCAGGATGCGTACGCAAAACCAAGTTGACATACCTGTCAGGGGTGGTATTTGTAATACTTTTTTCAGTCGCGAGAGAGGCGCAGGCGGGGGAAGTGCGTGAATGGACGAAATTCTGAAATTCCCTCGCATCTCTTTCGGCTGGAAAGCTGTGACACTACCACCCACCTGTCAGCTAAAAATTTTGGCTCGGGAAATTATTTCCCACAGAGCGTTGCTTATTTAGCTATTGGGATAAGGGAGGTCGTCTTAACGATCTCCCCCATCAATGCGAATTCCTTTCTCAAATTTTGACAACTGCAATTGGTTACGTACGAAACCCCCCCCGCGTCTCGTCTACGAGCAGCGCGGCTTTGGTATGGTCATTGAACGTGAACGTTCGATTGTTCGTTGATTGTTATAAGACGTCATACAAAATGCGCCATTGGATAACGTATTTGCGCATCTGTTGTTTCGGTCCGCGTCTGAGAGGACTTGTTTGTTTTGACTACTAGGTGAGCAACCGAGCCGCATCGCTCGTCGCGCTCCAATAGAGGGTCCACTAACCGGTGACGATAGCCTAGAGATCCTCGTCTCAACGTCCCCGAGTGCGTGAAAAGTAACCCAGATCACCTAACCGCATCAGTGACGTTAACTCATGGTGTCCGGCTCCAGTGGGTCGTCTGATCCGAAAGAGTGCCAGCCTTTCTACGTTTATTCAAGCCGCTCCGTGTAGTCCTTATTCTTCTGCAGCCTCGAAACGGAATTGTCATAGGTCGACCGTTATAATAATTACCAGCTTAGTAGTTTTTGGAAAAGTCTGGAGAGGGCAAACGAGGCGGTGATACAAGGGAGCAGGGTTGATCATCAAGAAAGGGTGGGGTTATGAGGAATAAGAGACCAGGGTTGAGCAGGCCGTTGTGGCGTTTTTTTTTCGCGGCTACGACCCCCCCCATTTTTCTTTTTTTTTTTCAAAAAAATCCCAAAATTTTACGACCCCTTGGGACCAAAAATTTTTTAAGCTTTATTTAGTGTCTAATTGTCAATTTTACCAAAAAAATATCGATTTTCTAAACAGCTTCTCTGTATATAATCTGCTTTTATATTGTTGAAAATGCATACACCTCGCACGCGACTGACTTTTCCGACCTCTTTTTACCTTACCATCCTCCTTATTTTTCCAAAAATTTTCCGTCCCCTCCCCATATTTTCATTTTGTTCCCGAACTTTCAAAAAAATTTACGACCCCCTGTTGTGCCCAGGCACAACGCTGCTCAACCCTGTAAGAGACGTATAGGATTGTGCGTTTTGTTGTCTATATGTCATGTATTACAATGTTTGCATAGCGCACCTCTATGTGGGATAAGTAAAATAAAATAAAAACGTATTTGCCTGCAGCCGGAGATCACGATCGCGATCACGCCAGCGACGCGATCGGGATAGAAGTCAGAATGGAAGAGATCGCTTCAAAAGGCGTGAAAGAGACGACAGGAAAAGCAAGAAGGATAAGCGAAACAGGTTGACTGCATCGTTACATGAAGCTTCCATTTAACTCATTTAAGTCTTTTTCTTTCAGCAGACGGGATAAGTCTCGATCTCGCACGCCGATGAGGAGAAAGAGCGGGAAGTCGAGGAGGAGGCGCTCCACTAGCAGTGATAGCAGCGATGACGAGATAACGTGCGTTTCGTACTATCAATTCATAGTTTGTGAGACGTTTGTCTGCGATTACGTTGTTGGGTCTCCGCCTCTGCACCCGCGATTTGGTATAAGGGTTACCTTCATTCCACTTCCTTCCTTTCAAGATTTTTTTAATGTAATTACGTGAAAACTGGGCCGCGATGCTTTTTTATAGGCAGGATAAATGTGAAGGCATATCAAAGCGAAGCCTATAACGGGTGAAATATTCCTAGGACATAGCATTAGCTTTTTTAATTAGGAAGGGGGCAACCTGTCGCAGGATTAAAATTAACTGAACAGTTATGTGCAACCAGTGGCCGTATTCCTGAAAATCTTCCTGGGAGGCAGCCTTCGAGGAAGATTAAAAGAACTAGCCGATGTATGCGACGGGCGAACATTGGACCTTCCCTGGAGGCTCCCGTTGTTTCATGGATACAGCCACAGTTCTCCATCAAGGATCAAAACGGCTTTTGTAAACCCTCCGAGAAAATTTCTGTGCCTCTCAAACTAGAAAGCTCGCACTGATAGTAAGACATGTGTAAAGGGAGCTAACCACTTCTGTTATTACATGTAAGCTTTCCAGACTACGAGACCGAACAACTCTATTTGGTGAGCTTGTTCGAAAGCATGGCGACTCTGCAGATGCTCTCATCAGAAATCGAGACAAGCATCGTAAGCTGAAGCGAAGAAAAAGGGACAGTTCATCCAGCTCCTCCAGCAGTGACGTAAGCATTCAGGTTGTTATTCCGAAAAACCTCAGTGGTGATTCCGCCAGCCACCATGCAAAAAAGTTTGTATTCAGCTATATATAAATTTGTAAAAACAAATGGGAGAAGCCATTCATTCTTTTTCATAAAAAAAATTCTAACTCAACTTGAAATCTGAAAGTAGTAGTAATTCGTTCAAAAAATGATCAAATTCTCTCAAATCTCTAACGATTTAAGGATCACACTAACGATACTCCTGGAGGGACACAAGAATTTGGTATCTGGAGGTTGTGGGGCCGTACAAATTTTAAAGCTGGAGTGGTGAAGGTTGCAGCTCTTGTGGATCAATCATAGCGACATGCCCTATTCTGGATTGAATGCGAACGGGGATAAAGACAATCCTTGTTCTTAAATAGGTTGGCTAGATTCCTTGTGGAAACAGATATTCATCAGCGTCGGGGCGTGCTTTCACCTTTTCACGATCAAACCTGGTTCTCAACGACACCTCGTCCCTGCTTATATTGCTGTTGCATCAATCGCCCATCATCGGCTACGGAACGGGGTGTGGCGCTTGGCAGCTTTTTCTTTAGACGAAATTCTCTCGATGACGTAGAGATCTGTTGCATTTTCAGGGAAGTCATCTAATTGAAACCTCAGTTTTTCCACGCGGCAGGGTCAAGAAGGCCGTTGTTCCGGACTTTGACCGAGTGGCGCCCCCTTTGGTGACTGTGTTTGCAAAAATGCTTACGCCCTCCCCCCCCCCCCGTGTGAGAAATTGTAAACGTTTTCGGCACTGAATTTTTAAAAAAATCACTGAAAATTTAATGTACGTTTTTTTTTGCCACGGAAGTTTTCCATTTTGACACAAAATTCCAATGCATGTTTTTTGCAATTATGCTCGTTTTTTTAAACAAAAGTTTTCCATGTTTAGTCCAAAATTCTAACGCCCGTATCCAAATTCCCAATTTTTGAAAAAGTTTCCTGCCCCCCTCCCCTCGTTATTCCGTGGGACAGCGACCGCTTGACCGTGTCACGTGGTTAGGCCCTCCCAGCCCTGTAACGGGTTGCTTGCGGTCTTGCTCCACCTCAGGGGGCTGCTCCGTGGCAAAATTTTGAGCTGCGACCAGGCTTGGTAAGTGAGGATGGGAAGATTGGGTCGATTTTTGAACGTGAGATGAGCGGGTTTTCACACTGAACTGCATTATCTGCAGTGTAATTTCGAAGCGTCATTCTCATTGTGTTGTTCTTATTCACCTCTAGATGTTTTCAATATTGTTGGATGTTTGTTTCCTTCACGTTTTGCCCGTAGTCCCTCATTGAATTTTCTCTGAATGTTTTTGTGACGCCTTCATTCGGTTACCTTACAAGTTCGAAGCCGGTTTGACGAGGCATAGTTGTGAATGGGTATTTTTTTCTCGGGTAGTGCTTAAAATGGAGCACCTATCAACAGTTGCGGAGAGGGGCGTGCGGAAACTTCTAGTCTCTGGTCATTTCGGCCTTTCTGTTTTCTGAATAATCCGCTAAAATCAGAAAAAAAAACAATAAGGCCGTTTGCTAAATGTTACTCGGATGGGTATTGCGCAGTGGCAAGTTGCGCTGTCGTCGCCATACATGGCCCAGAGTTCGACCCACTCCTAAAATTGGAAGAAAGGAAAGACTACTTTTCGTTCCGTCTTTTTTCACTACTTTCCATTCAGTTTTCCAAAGCTCTAGGGAACCATCCTGTTGTCCCTTTGGGACCGATAGAATGGTACCAGACCTGTTTGGGGGGGGGGGGTAAGAACGGCTGGCTCCGTGCAAGGCTCTGTACAGGTCCAATACATACTGCTCTGATTGGAAGTCGATTGTGTGGCACATCTCCAAGTTGAAATTACTTGATTCACGAATATGCTATATATAATAAAAGTTTGAAAAATATACCTCTCTGTTGGAGAGATGTTGGGAAACAGTAAATATATACAGGCTCTTTGTTTCTGCGGGTGCGGAGCGGGGGTTGAAGTCAGCGAAAGCGTGGATGGCAGACGGAGACGGGAGCGTCGTGCGCGCCGCACGCGCCATGAGTGATGAGAATTTCAATTTTTTACAAAGAATATTTAACTATGGATGTTAAAAAAATTATCTGTTTTCTGGCCATTTTGACCTTTCTGTTTGGTGTTTTCTGACAAACACGATTATCTGTTTTCTGAAAATTGTTGAAAATTTTTGCACGCCTCTGTTGCGAAGCTTACTCCAAACAAAGGGAGCTTGGAAAGCATTTGAAGTTGTGCGATCTATATTCATTTAGCGTGTTCTTTCAGGATGGCAAGAATATTGACAAGAAGTCTGGGTCTGTCCCATTGTCAATCCCTGTTCCTTGTCCTCCTCCGACGTTCCTTGATTCGGCAACGGCGCAGTATTATCAACTGGTTAGAGAGTTTTTCCTGTTGTCTTTGGTTGACGGCTTAAACATTCTGAATGCTTCTTTTCTGTTTGTTACTTGTTTCTCTCAGATTACTGCAGCCGGACTGGTTGTCCCCCTTGCTGTTCCTCCACCGCCGTCTATTTCTGGTATGCATCTACCTCCTCCACCTATTCCTCCGGTTCCTGGAGCACCTGGTGCAACCGAAACAAAGGTATGAATGGAACTTTATGATAGGCTTTGTGTGTACTAAAAAGTATTTTCTTGTCGATTACTTTCGAACCGAATTCCCTTCTTCTTCTTCTTTGCAGCCACAGAGAGGGGTTCTGTCATAGGTTCAGAAACTCGGCCACTAGCACTGGGTTCGTCCACAGATCCATTGTCGTCAATGTAGTCGGTCTTTTCGGGCAATTGAACAGGTGCGCAGTAGTATGCCCTTGACTACCGCAATCAGGACACTCGTCAGGTTTGCTGTTGTCAATCCTATGCAAGTATGACATAAGCATGGGGGAGTGTCCACAGCGTAACGATGCAAGGGTGCACCTGGCACGCCTGCCAAGTTCCATCTCTGTCTCGGAGACCTTTGGAGGTGCGACTCCCAGTATGGGGTTTATGGCAACTCTGCTCAAGTGTTCGTTCACGAATCGGGTATGCTCCGCGCGCAAGAGACGGAGGCGTTCTTGTTGTGCTTCAGTCCATCTCTGCACATCTACTTTCGACGGAGCATCAGCGAAAGGCTTTCTGATACATCTCTCTCACCGGGTTTAGTACTCTTCGCGAAGGATGATTCGGCTGCTTCACGATGTTAATGTACATTTGTTGCGCCTGGAGTTGGCAGTGGTCTCTGACTGGCAATATGCGAGCTTCGGCATGTAAGTGCTCTATTGGAGAGCTTTTGGAACAGCCTGTTGCAATTCGCAGAGCACAATTTTGGACGCGCTGCAGCTTGGACCAAGATGAGTCCGACACGATGTGCTGCCAGACTGGCGCAGCATACTCCAAGGCAGGTTGCACAATAGCCTTATACGTGGTCAGGATCGTTTCTTTATTGCATCCCCAGGACGTTCCACCGAGAGCACGCAGGACGTTGAGTCTTGTTTTCACTGTGGCTTTGCTTCTGCTCAGTGTTCTTATGAAATTTCAACGAAGGATCAACACGAGTCCAAGCAGCTTGGGAATCGGGTGGCCTGCAATTGAGTTTCGTCCCATTTCACCATAGGATGGGCACTGTGCTCTGCATTATCAGTGGAAAAGACGGTGACGGACGATTTGGAGGCAGAGACTGTGAGCATTTTGCGATCGAAGAAACATTTCAACTCGATCAAGTAGTCATTGATCTTACTGGTGGCTACCTTAATGTCGCGATCTCGGCACAGAATAGTAATATCATCCGCGTATGCAACGACCTTGATGTCTTGAGGGAACGGGCAGATCTTCTAGATATAAACTGAAAAGTGCAGGCGATAAAACTCCTCCTTGAGGGACACCAGCGGCGATAGGGATGCTATTGGAAACATGTCCCTGGAATAGCACATTTGCCCGACGTCCTTTAGTGAAGGCAGCTATCCACCGTTTCTGCCATGGCTTGATGGTAGACTTCAACAGACTCTCTGATAGTAGGCCTAGATTGACAGTGTCAAATGCCTTTGTTAAGTCGAGGCCACACCAACAGTACGTTGGGGTTTAATGGCATTGAAGCCGTCCAGCACATAGCTCACAATTTCCAACAAGGCCGTAGTGGTGGAATGTAATTTACGAAACCATGTTGGTGCTGCTGTTGGCTGTTATGCTCGGCAAGCTCCTCCACAACCAGTTTTCGGCAATTTTGGCGATGGGTGAGAGCAGACTGATCGGCCGGTACCCTTTAGCCGTGGATGGTGACTTTCCCGGCTTCGGCAGTGGAATAACACGAGCCACTTTCCAATTTTGGGGGTAAAATACATGTACGAAACGATGTATTTATGACGTCAGCAATAAAGGGCAGTAGTTCACTGGGCAGTCTCTTCATGACTGCAGGGCTCAAACCGTCTGGCCCTGATGCCTTCGAGTTGCTCATCTCCTTTATCGCCTTCTCGACCTGTGCAGGCGTGACTGCATCATCTACATCCATGAGAGGCAACTTACAGAGTTCCCGAACAGTTATTCTGTTCTGTTTCTCTCTTTTGGTTCTAGTGATGAAAAAATGCTTCCCAAGAGCATTTGCGGCCTCCTTCCCTGATTTGAAGACTCCATCTTCAAACTCAATCGTGGAATTGTCGGCGGAGGTGAACTTTCCGGAGATCCTTTTCAAGGCCTTCCACGTTGCTGCTGCATCATTTCTGAAGTTCATCTTCTCAGTGAACTTTTCCCAAGTTTCCTTCTTGTGCCTGTCAAGGTCGTTCCTGATCTCATCATCCAGCGCAGCGATGTCTGGAGTCAAGATGATTTGCGGCTCTCTTTGCGTCCCTTGTCCTTATCTTCTGCAGTGTTTCCCTGGTGACATTGGGAAAGAAGGTCTTAACGCGGCCTTCAGGGATCGCAGCTTTCATAGCCTTCAAGATGGCATCAGATAGGTGGCGCTCCTTCTGGTGTACATCGCCATTCCACGGATAATCAGCCGCTTGGCGGAGCGCAACCTCCCTGAACAGGCTCCAGTCTGCAAGGCCTAAATTAAGATAAGAACGATGACGAACACCTGTATAGGGAGCAAGAGAGTTAGAGAGATCAATATCGACAAAGACAGGGATGTGATCGCTGGAAAGAGTTGTGGATGTCGACCAAGAGCAGGCATTAGAGAGATTGGAAGAGACGAGGAGATGTCTGGGCTAGATGATCGGCCGTTGGCAGGAGACGAGTGGGCTGGCCATCGTTTAAAGATAACCAGATCGCACTCCTCCGCCCATTCTTCGACGTCACCTCCTCTAGCATCAGAATCAAGCGACGAGCAGAACGTGTGCGCATTGAAGTCACCCGCAAAGACAATTGAGGGAGAAGAGAGCAGTCATACAGCTGCTTGAGAAGGGGGGATAGGATTGTATGTTGAGGGACAAGAGGAAGAAGGAGGATATATATATTAAAAGAGAAAGTGGTGTTTCAAGAGGTAGATGGATGGGGATGTACTCGAGAGTGCCATCCACTGGAGTGTTTGGAATAATGTGAGAGGGAAGAGAGGACAGAACAAAGTAGAGACTCCGCCTCCTTGAGATGACCTGGGAGTATGATATGCAGTATAGCCCGGGATGTTTGGATGTCGAGAGGTAGCAGAGGGAGAGAGTTTGGTTTCCTGAACCATGATAACATCCGGGTGATGAGTACGGGCGAAGAGAGATAATTCAAGCTTGGTCCGAAGGCCGTTTAGATTGATGTGTACAATAGATAGGGGGCGGTTGGTAGATGAGGAATTTGAGTTACTGGAGGCGGAGCACACAATACAACGAAAGGAAGAATCGTGGTGCCTCACAGAACTGAGACCCGAACAAGAGAAGTGCACCCACCTTTCCCATCCAAACATTGGACGCTGGTTCCATACCAATTGACATCTCTGCCGCATGTGGCACATGGGTACTTCTTCTTCTTCGCGGGTCCTGGATTCCTTTCGACGCCGGCCATTTGTAGAAGAATCCTCAGGAGAGCTGCAGCCAGCCAGCACCTCTCCCATGACAAAAACCCTCTCCGCGGAGGGATTGACGTCGGTTTGCACGGAGGTGAACCGAATTCCCTCAAATAAGACCGGGCGCCTTTTCTCACCAATTGAGCATTTGATGGCCATAGCTATTGGCCTTTCTAATCACTTATTATTGTTTGCAAATCATTTTTTCGTTGCTGAGGCGTGTTTTTTGAAATCTGCTTTTGTACATTGCTAGAACGTGTAGACGTACCCTATTCGGGTTGTACCGCAACCCCAAAGCGAGCGGAAGCTCTGAAAACCTTCTGTTACGACTCTAACTGAGTAATTTCTAGCCGCCGACCCGTTTAGCTTTTTATTATCTGAGAAGTTAGATAAGCATAGACGCTCATTTCTCCATTCTCAAGATTTAACTCAGGAAAATGCGGCTATGTTTCGTTCTAGCGATTCTTTTTCGATTTTTATCGCATTTCCCGAGCATAAGTCATGTGTGACGTTCCAGACCTTCCTCATTCTGAAAGAAAATTAAAAACTGGAAGTAGTTCTTTTTTCAGAACTCGACAACAGCGACAGCTATGATGATGACGTCCCTCAGCAGTATACCGGTTCCTCCACTACCACCCCTCCCCCCACCGCCGTTTGAGGCTGCTCCGCCACCTCCCATCCCTCCTCCTGGATCCGTGACTTCCTCTGATGCTAATGTGGTTAGGATTCCTGACCAAGCAGTACCATCTGGGTCGGGAACGAACAGCAACGCTTCACAAGCACGTCCGACGCTACCCATTCCTAATGTATCCCATTACAAGAAGCGAGGATTTGATCGGCCGACGTGAGTTTAATAATTTATGATCATTTGCGCAGTTCATTTTGGTATTCAGAAGAAGTAATGTTGTTTCAGGGTTCTCAACAAGGTTCGGAGGGATATCGATCTCTCAAACGAATGGGGCAGTGGTTTCGTTGAAAAATATGAAATTTTATCGCAAGTCGGTGAAGGTACCTACGGGCAAGTGTATAAAGCAAGGGATAGAATAACTGGTAGGTTTCGGCAATGTTCTGATTTTCCAAGGTTCTGTTGACTTAGTTTGCCTATCTATAACATTTTAGGTGAACAAGTAGCCTTGAAAAAGGTTAGATTGGAGAACGAAAAGGAGGGTTTCCCAATCACCGCTGTTCGTGAGATCAAAATTCTGCGACAGCTCAATCATCCTAATGTTGTAAAGCTAGCAGATATAGTTACGGATAAGCTATCCGCCGCCGATATGCGTACGGAGAGAGGCGAGTTTCACTACTTATTAATTTTGTTGAAAAGCCAGTCATAGCTGACATTTTTAGCTAATTTTTATTTGGTGTTCGAATATGTGGATCATGATCTAATGGGTTTACTGGAAGCTTCACATCTTGTCAATTTCCATAACGATCAAATTCGTAGCTTATTCAAGCAGCTAATCCTGGTATGTCTGCTCACATTTTAGGGTGGTTAGTGTCTTGTGGATGATCGCTTGGCTCGACATTCATCGCATTGTTTCGTAGTCTTAGCTGGCTTCCTTCTTACCTCAACGAAAAATGGGTTGCGATACTTCGTCGCTCGATTCGTATAGGAAATATTTTTTTTGGAGCTATAATGGCGGCAAACGCAGGGTCAGGCGGGGCGTTGCTTGATTTTTCAAAATCGGGGCGATCCCTTCACTATTATTTTTTCCAAAAGCCAGAAGTTTCGCGAGCCTCCTCCTGGGCGATATTTCTGGGCAGTTTATATTTGAGTACTAAAACTGTCAGACGTTGAAAATTCGTTCAGTAGTCGGTCTCAAGCGTCTAAAGCCCGAGCAATGCTACGATCCTTCCCTTTTTGACCAAAGTTATCGAGAATTTCTTGGTATCTGCCAAATTTTCTTCTTCGGACCGAAATCCCCACGATCATCATCAAAAATTTCCTCTTTCAAGATGAACTTTTTGCGACCCCCCTCACCTTTTTTCGGGCCAGAATTTGACGACCCTCCCCAACCCCGACAGCGAAATTTCGCAACCCCGCTTGGCCCTGGCCAAAAGTTTTCGCCGTTCTCGACAAATGGAATGGCGGTCTTACATATGGTACATTGGTGGAATGTACCATCTAAAAAATGAGGTTAGACAAAGGCTGTATCCACGATGAGATTCACTTTTGAGATATCCACGGTGTTCCGAAGGTCTGGTATCCAATATAGCAAGGCATGCTTTAAAAAGTGCGAAAGCCGTGTATTTGTGCTAAAAGGGGCGGGGGTCAATGATGCTTATATTGATTCGGAGAGTGGAAGGTTGGGCCGATGTGAAGAAATGGCACCTTATAAAAGCTAAATGCAGTCAAGGTTTATAGTTCACCTAGCAGCACTTCCTCGATTTGTTTATTTGCTGTTATCGCAATCTCGAGTTCTCATTTGTTCATTTCGAGGTGACGGAATGAAGGCTTGAGGCGTTTCGGAGACTTCAAAACACCACTCTGCAGCCATTACCTTGCCATTCCTAGCTCGTTTTCTGCCTTGGGAGCCGTTGTTCCTTTTCGCATATCTTTTTTTACGCGGAAACTCACCGATAATGATCATCGTGAACGCTGCCTTCAAATGTAGTCTGAAGTCAGCCTAGTAAAGTACCTTGAAAGGATGTCGTCGCCAATAAGCCTCTTTTTGACTGCAACTGGTCGCTGCGGCCATGCGAGGGACAGTTGCTTCTTTTCCATCGCGCTTGATTGAAAAGCGCTCCAATTTTGATCGTTTCATGGCAGACGTCCTTCATCGCTGGGTCGCGGCAGCCAAATCCTACGTTTTACTGCGTCAGTGCTGGAGGAGCGATTATCAACGGTCGCTGATCATCGCTCCATCGCGGCGAAAATCGCAGGGATGGAGCGAGTCTTTTAGTTTCGCCGAATGAATGGTTTGCTCCGATTATCAATGGGGCTCTGCACTATGAACAAAATTGCTGCCGCTGTCAGATCGCTGCAGCGGCGGGTGAAAAATCGCTGCGATGGAAAACAGCAGCGATACAGTAGAAACCGGGCTTTAGTTGTTAAAAATACCTTTGGTTGCTCCTCAAACCGATATCTTGAAAAGGTATAAGCTCGAAACTAAAGGTGCGTTTCTAAATTTACGTTGTACCTACCGTGCACGGACAAACTAGAAAGGGTTCACATCCTCATGTTCAGAGCCCCAATTTACCTATCGGAAGAAGCTCAACGAGCCATAAGTGCCAAAGCTCTGACCTTTCACCGCGTCTTTGCCTATAGGGTGACATCTAAGTTCCCCGCCGCGATATTCAAGGCGATATCTACGCCAGCTTCTAAAGATATCTACGCCAGCTTTGTTATGAAATGTATAAAGATGGCATACCTACACGAGAATTTCCAAATGGCGAGCTTGTCGACTCTTGTTTCGTTCCAAGCTTCCAGATGGTCCCTTTCCAGGAAATGCAGTGATGTGGGCCGAATAATGTGCTCAGTCCAGCTGAAACGAACATTCCCGAACTTTCCGTGTTTCGAACCTTGCGATTTTCATGTGTGATGGCCATCGTGTATTGCAAGCGAGAAGACGGGTAGAAGCGGGGGAAACAGAGGAGCGTGGGAGGAACGAGGTCGTTGAATGAACGCAATCCAATAAAGGACCTCGCTCCTCCCCTTATTACCCCGCCTCTTCTCGCTTGCAATACACGATGGCCACCACCCGATTTTCATGTTTCAACAACCCAGCCTTAGTATGCTGATAAGAATGAAGATCTAGATAATTTTCGAAAATCTTCTACGTGGCCATATCCGAAATTTTAGCTTTTCTGACCATTTTCTTGTTTTTCGTTCTTGTGAATTTGACTTTTGTGCTTTTTGCGACAACCAATAGGTTTGAAGCGTCGGACACGAACACGAAGTCCGTTTCATGTTTGGGAAGGCTGTAGCGTGTTACGGTACATATGGGTGTGCTGCACTTACCGTAACCTAGCAGGCTAAATGGGGGAACTCCTTGTAATTATTGCACACCATCGAAGTACACTCCGTTCCATAAATATACGAACACCCCTGAAATTGAGGTGTCTGAAAGTCGCAGATGTTTCTGAGCTACAAAAATGTCACCACTGTTTTCCGCGATCCTAAAAACCTTAGCTTCATTTATAGTTAGCCTTCTTGCCCATATTTTACGTAGCTACGGGACCTCAACATGATTTTCATTCATTCCATAATTATACTAACAATTGCAGAATTGCGCTTTTCTCCAAGGATTTCTCAGGAAGGGCTTTCATTTCACGCGTGATATTGATAGACCGGCCACAAGTGGTCAACATCCATTCATAACATGCAGTTCCACCTTACTTCGAGAACAGCAGCAGTTAGCCAGGCCAGCTACGTTGGCAGACAAGGTGTGCGTCAAGTTGCTGGTCAATCGGAGCGTTTCGCTGCCTGCATTTTCTCAATTCTGCTGATTTCTGACTCTCATAGAACGCATGCAGGTCATGGTTTTTCTTGTGGCCTGATAAACTCCATGTTTCGAGCAGAGTTTCGGGCGGCATGGTGTTGAAATCCAGTGTTATGTAAGATCTTTCATGAAGCTCTTCAAAAAAAAAGATTTTCCATGTTCCATCGACAGCGACGACGACAGAGGCAGGCACTCGATCAAGGCAGCCCTTTGCTTGGAGGAGCATCGTAACACTGCTAGTTATCAAGAAACTCGCCTGAATGTGAGCAGGAATTGGAACAAGTTTCACTGCTCGGGACACATTCAGCTGCCGAGATGTCGTACGTTCGTGCCGTGGCCGTGTGGAGGAAGCAACATCAACTCCGTGCAAACCGACATCAACCCCTCCACGAAGAGGGTTTTTGCTATGGGAGAGATGCTGGCTGGCCTCAGCTCTCCTAAGGATTCTCCTACAAAGGGCCGGCGTGGAGAGGAATCCTGGACCCGTTCAGAAGTACCCATGCGCCACGTGCGGCAAGGATGTCACATGGAGTAAAACAAGCGTCCAGTGCTTCGGATGCCAGAGGTGGGTGCATCTCTTCTGTTCGGGTCTCAGTTCTGTGAGGCATCATAACTCTGCTTTTCGCTGTGTCCTATGCTCCTAACCTTCCAACTCTGATTCCTCTACCTCCAATCGCCCACTTTCTATTGTACATATAAATCTCAATGGCCTTCGTGCCAAACTATCTGAGCTCTCTCTCTTTGCTCGTACTCACCATCCAGATGTTATAATGGTTCAGGAAACCAAACTTTCCCCCTCTGCTACCTCTTCTCACCCAAATATCCCTGGCTATACTTCATACCATGCTCCAAGATCGTCTTTCGGTGGAGGAGTTTCTACTTTGTACTATCCACTCTTCCTTCTCATCTAATTCCCAATGTCCCTACGGACGGTACTCTCGAGTTCGTCCCCATCCATCTCCACTCAAAACTCCCCTATCTCTCTTCAACATCTACATTCCCCCAACTACATCTTGTCCCGCAACCTATAATCCTATCCCTCTTCTAAAACAACTCAACGACTGCGCCCTCTCACCCTCGGTCGTCTTCGCGGGCGACTTCAATGCTCATACCTTTTGCTCTTCACTTGACTCTGATGTTAGAGGAGAGGACATCGAGGAATGGGCGGAGGAGTGCGACCTGGTTATCCTAAACGATGATCAGCCCACTCGCCTTCCTTCCATCGGCCGATCTTCTAGCCCAGACATTTCGCTCGTTTCCTCCAATCTTTCTAGTGCTTGCTCGTGGTCCACGTCTACAACTCTGACTAGTGATCACATTCCCATTTTCGTCCATATCGATCTCTCAAATTCTCTAGCCCCTTATTCTGGTATTCGTCACCGTTCTTATCTCAATTTAGGCCTTGCAGACTGGAGCCTGTTCAGAGAGGTTGCACTTCACCGAGCGGCTGAATATCCATGGAATGGCGATGTGCACCAGAAAGAGCGTCACATATCTGACGCTATCCGGAAGGCTATGAAAGCGGCCATACCAGAAGGACGCGTGGAAACGTTTTACCCTAATGTCACCAGGGAAATACTTCAGAAAATCAGGACAAGAGATGAAAAGAGATCCGCCAACCATCTGGACCCGGAGGTCACTGAACTTGACGACGAGATTAGAAAAGACTTGGACAGGCACAAGAAAGACGAGTGGCAGAAGTTCACTGAAAAATTGAACTTCAAGGCAGATGGTGGTGCGACATGGAAAATCCTGAGAAAACTCTCCTGAAAAACCACACCCGCCACCGTATCTACTATCGAGTTTGAGAACAATGTATTCAAGTCAGGACAAGATGCCGCTTACGCTCTGGGCAAGAGCTTCTTCATAACATGTGCGAAGCGTGGCCCGCAAAACCGAGTGACAGTAAGGGAGCTGTGCTGCCTTCCGCTTATGGGCACGGCTGATGCCTTCACTCCTGCGCAGGTGGTGAAGATTATAAAGGAAATGCGTAATTCCAAAGCCATTGGACCTGACGGAATCTGTCCAGCAGTCCTAAAGAAGCTCCCCAGTGAATTTCTCTCGCTGCTCACTGATATAATGAACACATCATTCCGAACCTGCACACTGCCACAAAACTGGAAAACAGCAAATGTCATTCCTCTGCCTAAGCCCGGTAAATCGCTGTCATCAGCGAAAGGATACAGGCCAATAAGCCTTCTGTCACCTCTAGCCAAGGTTGCTGAAAAGCTTGTCGTCAATGATTTGGCTCAGCATAATGAGAAACAACATCACCAGCACGGCTTTAGGAAGCTACATTCCACCACGACGGCGCTTTTGGAGATCGTTGGCTATGCCATCGACGGCTTCAACATGAGGAAGCCCCTCAGAACCGTTGCTGTAGCCCTGGACTTGACAAAAGCATTCGACAGTGTTAACCTGGGTATTCTATCGGATAACATACTGAAGTCCTCTATTCCACCGTGGCAGAAGCGTTGGATAACAGCATTCGTCAAGGGCCGTCGAGCAAAAGTTATGTTTCAAAATCATGTCTCTAAAAGTATCCTCATAGCTGCCGGTGTTCCGCAAGGCGGTGTCTTATCGCCCGCTCTGTTTAATCTGTACTTAGAGGACATTCCGGAACCTCCCCAGGACATTAAAGTTGTTGCCTACGCTGATGATATGACCATCATGTGCCAAAACCGCGACATACAAGTGGCCGCGAGCAGGATCAACAAGTACCTGATGGATTTGAAAAGCCATTTCGATAACAAGATGCTCATTGTCTCAGCTGCCAAGTCTTCAGTATCAGTTTTCACAACGGACCCCAAAGAGCACAGCGCCCATCCCGATGTCAGCTGGGGTAGAGTTCGCCTGCCTGCTGCTCGCTTCGTCAAACTACTCGGCCTTATACTCGATCCGTCGCTGAAGTTCCACAAGAACACCGAGCAAAAGCAAGCAATTGTAAGAGCTAAACTCAATGTGCTAAGGGCACTGGGAGGTACATCGAGGGGCAGCAGTAAGGAAACCATTCTGACCACGTATAAGGCTATACTGCAGCCCGCCCTAGAGTATGCGGCACCGGTTTGGCAGCACTTAGTGTCGGACTCATCCTGGACTAAGGTGCAGCGTGTACAAAACGCTGCTCTTCGGATCGCAACCGGATGTGCTAGGAGTTCGCCAATCGAGCATTTACACGCCGAGACACGGGTGCTACCAGTAAAGGAGCACTGTCAGCTCCAGGCCCAGCAGCTGTACATTAACATCGTCAAGCAGCCCAACCACCCATTTTGGAGAGTACTTGAGCCTGTAAGAGAGAGGCATCAGAAAACCTTTCGCCGATGCTCCAGATAAAGTCGATCTGCAAAGATGGCACGATTCATATCAAGAACGCCTCCGTCTGTTGCGCGAGGAGCACACCCATTTTTGTCAGATTGTATCTGGAAAAGAGCGGCTGTTAATCCTATTCTGGGTACTGTGCCGCCTTGAGTTTCTGAGTCTGAGTCTCAGCTTAGTAGACGTGCCAGATGCACTCTAGCCTCGTTGCGCTGTGGGCACTCAACGTTCCTGAAGTCCTACGTGAACAGGATCGACAATAGCACTCCTGACGTTTGCCCGGACTGTGGTGGTCCTGGCCACAATACGCAACACTTATTCAACTGTCCAAAAAACCCTA
This sequence comes from Aplectana chamaeleonis, assembly GCA_029168955.1. Taxonomy (NCBI): domain Eukaryota; kingdom Metazoa; phylum Nematoda; class Chromadorea; order Rhabditida; family Cosmocercidae; genus Aplectana; species Aplectana chamaeleonis. The sequence continues at coordinate 691,571 of JAPDOI010000303.1, forward strand.
CAACATTGACTACAATAGACCTTTGGACGAATCCAACGCTGGTCGCCCAGTTTCTGAACCTATAGCAATTACTCTCTTCGTGGCTGCAAAGAAGAAGAAGGGACACATTCAATTAAATCCCTATAAAATTTGACAAAGGCTTTCAATTCATCTTCGCTGCCTTGAAACGATAGTACTGGGGTGACTTTGGCGAAGGAACCAGCCTTTTCTGGTTGGAGGAGTTCTGGTGAAGAAGCGCAACACGGTCAAAGCGACATACCGCAGCGGCGGTACGGTCGGTGCTAGTTTTCCGAGTGGTAGGATGGGCTTCTTAGGGTACCTGAAAGTCTTGTGAGGTCACCTTGCACCTTTTCTCTGCCGTAGGAGGCGTAAGGATTTCCGTTATGCCAGGGACAGCTTCAGCATCCACTTCTGCCACCCTGCCATTTCGTGGCTAGAGACGGAAAATTTCGCTCCTTCTCTTTGTCGTGCGGTGATTCTGAACTCGAACCTTATAGAAAGTCTTCAAGTCTTCTTATTATGTAAAGTATCACCAAAAAAAGCTGAACATAAACGGAACTACGGTTTTCGGAGTCGTAGAAAACAGTGGTGACACTTTCGTAGCTCAGAAGTTACTGCAAGTTCCAGAAACTTAAATTGGGGGTGTTTGTATCATTATGGAACGGAGTGTTTTCTCAGTTTTTAGATATTTTGGAAATGGACTTCTACCGTTAGCGCACATTTCTATAGACAATTTTATTTCGTTAAAATTATGAAAGTTTTTTTTTGTTTTAGGGTCTTGAATATTGTCACGCTGCCGGGTTCTTGCATCGCGACATTAAATGCAGTAATATTCTTCTAAACAACAGGTATTTGATTTATTTCGTCCCCTTTTGTTGTATGGAATCTCTCGTTGTGATGTCTGGATCAATATTCCCTGTTTTCAAACACCATTGTGAGAGACTCACATGTAAATTTCCTGGATGTACTGTGTTCCAGGGGTGAACTTAAAATTGCGGATTTCGGTCTGGCCAGGTATTATTCATCTGACCAAGAACGTTTGTACACGAATCGAGTTATCACTTTGTGGTATCGACCGCCTGAGCTCCTGCTCGGCGACGAGCACTACGGTCCAGCAATTGATGTGTGGAGTATCGGGTAGGTCCGCAAAACTTCGTGATTCGAAGAATTGGAGAATTATTCATGGTTGAGGTGCATTCTTGGAGAATTTTTCACGAGGAAACCTTTGTTCCAAGGAAATAATGAGCCTGCACAGCTAGAGCTTATCTCGAAGGTTTGTTCTTCTAAACCTACCTTGTCTAGCACGAAATATGATTTTTTTCTCATGGGCTTTGTTTAGGTTTGCGGTACTCCAAGCCTAGCAAATTGGCCAGAGGTTGAGAAGATGCCACTTTTCAACACGCTCAAGTCTAAAAAGCAACACATCCGATGTCTCCGGGAAGAATTTGCTCAGTAAGCTCTTGTAGTTTTGCAGAAAATAGACTGCGATCATTGACTTGATATAGCCGCGAACAGGATTGAACGGTTTGTTGCGCCAATTTTCGGCGGAACTCTTGCCCAAGATATTGGTAAGTTATCAAAAATTTTTACGATCCCCCTTCGAAAAATAAAATTTATATTCAGCACCGAATATATCCTGAATAAAAATTTTGGCTGAAATCTGATACCTTGTCCAAACTACCGTATACCCACTGTAACGTAGAATTTCATCATGGCCTCTGCACACACAGCTGTTCTCGCTCTGCTATCTTACTCTCTGAGGGCGACTATTACTTCATTTTAGCTTAACAAATGGTTTGAAAAAAAGCTCCTCTCTTTTTTCCAAAAATTTTACGCACCACAAATTCTCATTTCTCTTCGAAACCTTCCCTGAATTTTTAACGACCCTCCGGTGCGCCGTGTTGCAACCCTGCTCAACCCTTGCCGCGAGCATTTTTCATATTGCAGCCATAGCCGCCTATCATATATTTGCAGGTAATCAAATCTGGACAACATTCCTGTCTCCCAATTTTAGGGTTGTGCCAGCTGGAGCAATTGATCTCATGGATAAAATGCTTCTGCTTGATCCAAAACGACGAATTTCTGCGAAGGAAGCCATAAATCATTTTTGGATAAAAAACTTCGACTACTCTACCGTGCCTCCATTGAGGTTACCTCAACATCAGGTATTTTTGTTGTTACGCACAGTTGGGACCAATTGCTCGAGTTTTAGAGTGGTAACTCATGCCTCTTTTTGTTTTCCCACAGTGTTTCACGTCATCACCGCGTTCACTTTTGCGAAATTGAGCTTGAAAATTCCTCTGGAGTAGTCGCGGAAGTTGCCTTAAGCAGGACTCATTGAACTTACCGTAGCCGCTTCCTTCTCGCCGTCTCAAATGAGCCAACTATCGATCCGCATAGTTTTTAGAGAACAGAGGAGGTCTTGTATGCAAGACCGCCATTAGATGTTTGAAGATGCTTGAGGTAGATAGTCCGCATTAGCTATTTTCCTTTTGGATGTTCCTTCACGATTATAGGATTGTCATGAGCTGTGGAGCAAGAAGCAGCGAAAGGAACGGCGTTCTATTATTCCGAAGGGATCTTTCCAGCAATTCGATTCTCAGGAGTTGGAAATGTCGGCGTACCCGCCCGCAGCTGCTGCCAGCACCATGCAGTATGACAGGCGGAGTTCTCCCTCAAATGGATATGTCCCTTCATCTGCAGTCAACCCTTCCAAACAAGACGGTATCGAACTGTAATACTGTTTTGTGACAGCTCATTTCGATCTTTTTTCAGCAATTGAGCAAGCTGTTTTGGCTGCGCTGCACTCATCAGATACATCACAATTGGAACGGCTACTTCCGTTCACCAACGACGCTGAGGATTGTGCAATTATCAATAGACTTTCGGTATGAGTTCTTGAAGTTTCCAGTATTGGGCACCACTAACGTTTCGTTCAGCGCACGTGGAAATTTTGCCAGTCAGGGACCTTCGTTTCACTATGATGGTCCTTCTCATTTAGGATATCTCATATTTTAGCAGTCTTCTCATTTTTCAATGCAGCCTGGTGATTCGCGCCCGATCAAGGATCGACTGCTAGATGCTTTGTCGAAAAGAGGCTATTACGGTGAGCTTTTTTTCCTTTCCAGGACCCTACTCGATGAAAGATCCGGTCCGCAATTGCGTCTCGACACGCTTTGCGGCCGCACGCGTTCGAGTCAGTCGAGTTTTCAGCGCCAAAGCCGATTCGATGTGGCTTTTTTATGCAGTTTTCTGCAATTTTGTTCAGTTTCCAGTTTCCAAAACCCACCTAGAGTCAACAGATCGGCGGCTGCGGCGCTGGAAACTCTTCCGATCCGAGAGCGCGCGGCCGCAAAACGTGTCGAGACGCAATCGCTGACCGGAATTTGGCCCTGAGAAGCACAGTATTGTCAAGTTAGGAATTCCCTAGTATAGCGTCTAGTTGGATCTATGCCTCGCCTATAGGGTCAAGCCTACACTGGGATAATTCCAGTGTGGGAGGGGGGCTGCAGTTTGGCAGGCCCCGGAGGGGAGGGGGGTCGTTGATTCGGGCCGAAGTGACGCAATATGGGTAAATTGCAATAATAATAAGTCTAAGAAAGGTCTGTCTAAGAAATGATGCATCCTCAGACAGCAGATTTTCATTGTTTATGTAGTCAATTTGTTTCTGTTGTGAGTATACTTTGTCAACTCGAAATTTTCTCACACCCTCGAAATTACAAATGCCGAAATTCGAATTTTTCGAATCTCGGGGTTTCAAATTCTTTGGTTTTCCGGCTTGTTCGATCTTGTCTAGCCGAATTCGATCAGATCGGTTGCGAACAATGGAGGTATACACATTTCACCAAACTGGCAGAGAACAAGGTGTATATGAATTAAAGATGTCACAAGTGCGACAGTCCTTGTCTACCCTCCTATTGGACTACCTGCAAAATCTCAGCCCAAAAGTTGGCTTCCAGATGCTCCACACTACCAGGGTGATATCAGAAAAGGTATCAAAGTCGATAGGGCCAAGGTCGAGAAAAAGAGGTTTCCTTACAGAGTGCAACCTCAGAATCGCTCTCGAGTTTAACTGCTTGTCTTGGAGAGAATTTCACGCTGATCACAACGGTCTCTCCAGAATCGCTCGGATCCCACTGTGAACGGAGCTATGGCCCCTCAAATATTGTGAATTGGAACTACGAGAATTTCGTGGATGATTCGTTTCGGGCTTGTTTCTGGTTGTCATTCGCAGTGATCGCCTTGGAGCAGACTACGTAAAGATATACCGATAACAAATGGAAGAACACATTAATTTTGAGCAAAATCCATGGCGTGTCTTGTCCCTACTGAGCTCGAAAAAGCTTTGAAGTGGGTGGAGCGAATGGGTGCTGATTTTTCTCGCCTATTCTGAAGAGTTTAGATTCCGCGTTTGGCAGGGTTGTTACACATAGCGACAGGAGCATAATATCAAATGATTTTCTAACGATGAGCAGCATTTTGAGATCTGGTTTTTAATCAATTTTGTTTCGATACAAGTAGAGTTTACGTAATAAGTTTAGTTGGATGAATGGACGAGACTGCGACGGTTGATCACCGCGCGCGAATCGAAACCCCATTGGCCAGTGAGGCCGCCAACATCTCACGGCCAGCCGCCTGGTCCATGCGTCAGACTAAATCGAAAACGGAAACCATGCGTGTTTTGGACTAATATCTGCCAAGTGCGAGAAAGAAACTTTTTTATGCACATGCGGTCCGTATCGGGTTTGTTTTGGCAGTTTTCGCTATTCACACCCAGCCAGAGTTTGAGAACCCTAGCCCTTGCTTGAACCGAGAGCGAGCCACTAGGATCCTCATATCTACACACGGCTTTGGCATCACTTTATCAAGCGTTACCGGAACTGTCGGCCCAGGGTAAGGCGTAGCGGTGTGATCGGTCCGTGAAAGGTGCGCCCCCCACTCCAGTTTTGGAATCGGTGCGGCCCCCTCCTATCGAGGTTGTGACTTTAACCTTCTGTGTGAAGCGATTCGAGTAAAGTCTCTTCAAAACAATTCTCCCAAGCGATTTCTCAGCGAAAACGGGTGATGGACGTCAAATTAAACCAGCCGCAATGCTCGGATCGACCTGGGACTCGGCCGACAGCATTTTTTCATGGTGCTCTTCAAAATAAACCCTATCGTAGCGCGATCCTGAAAAAAATATTTTCACGCCTTCTCCAGAGGTCTAAGTCCAGGCAGCGATTTTACGATTTTTAGCGCCTTGAATGACCCACTTGTCGTCGACTGCTTCGCTGCTAAAAGGACTAACCAAGCAGTAATTTTTTGCATTATGACGGAACCCCCCCCCCTTACCCGGCGTCCATGACTGCGGCCCCCCTTTTGTGCTCGTCACACCGTAGTACGCCTGAGCCTGGTTCGGCGATCAGTAATCAGCCGTTGAAATAAAGAGTGATATCAATATTGAGAAATGTGTTTAGGTGGAAGCTCGGCGTCGTCGAATTTCGTCCCTGCACATCATGGAAATGTTCCTCATCAAATGCCTATGTCTGCTAATGCTATTGAGAATTCTAATGTCTATCGAGGTGTCACTCATCATCCACAGCCACCATCCCACTATAGATGACAAAGACACTGTATTCATGTGATAATAAGGTAAAGTGGGCGAGGAGCCGTCGGCTTTTCTCCAGGATAACAAGCAGTTCTTCCGTGTTGCACGCATCGATGAATGTGCTTGTGTTTTATTATTGTTTGTCATTGTTACGTTAAATTAAATTCCGAGTTCTTCTGTGCGATGTAGTTCTGAAAGTTCTGCATTGCAAATGCTGGCCAGCGGTCATATCAACAAGTTGTTTCTATCGTTGTGTTCATTTAAAATATAGAGGTAGGTCGAAACGAAATTCGATTATGATATAAAGTTCTTCGTCTTCATGCTTCGAAGAAGGGATCACATCACTGCCACATATTCTGATCGTCTCGCTACATCTGCAAATTAGCTCTATCTGATGCTAAGACGTTGGTTGGTTGGCTGAGGATGCCTCTATTTTTATGTGCACTTGAACTTCAAACTTTGTTGGAACATAGGTCCCTCCCAGTTCTGACTATATATCTCTATTTTGTTTTCTGCTATGTACTTCTTTTAGCGTGAGCATGTTCTGTTTGCGCTTTTAAATATCCATTTACCGCCCACAGGGCATTCTTGGCATCTGTGTGAACTTTAGGTAGTTGTTTCTTTAGATTCTCGTTATCCCAGGGGAATGTTCCATACATCCGTCCTGGAGACTAGGTACTCTGTGAAGGTAACATGCACTACTAATTGTGAATATCGGTTTTTAACAGATTAAGAAAGGCCCGACACTTTTAATAACACATGCTGAGAAAAGGACGCGGAATTTGGTGGAGACCCGCCCTTTAGGGCCAGCTTAAATTTGTTTTTGTTGTAAGCAATTCTTACGGTGTTGGTGTCACAAGCCGCACGGCTCGATCTATTTTGTTACCCCAACAATTTTTAAGAGCGTATACTCTTTATTTTCGAGTGAAATTCACGCCCGTAGTTCAGGATAGCTGCAGTCGTAGCACACAACTCAAATCAGGCCAAGACACGCTGTGTGATACAGGCGAAATTTGGTCCGACCCCTGATATTCTGCGATTGCTCAGGCACCTATCTTAGGAGATGATTGACGAGGCCTATGAAGGGGGGTGTTTCATCGACGTATGTGTGCATTTAGGGGAGCGTTACAGTAGGTGGGGTCCTTAAAAATATGCTCAAGGCAGTATAGACGCTCAAAAATTATATCGATTTCATTCCTTAAATCGATGGTTTGGAGCTGTATAGGAAACCGGCGAAGAACGGCCTGTACCAGAGCGCATACTTCGTTGGAAGCATCAAAAACTAGCCAAAGTGACCGTATTCGAGCAATCAATTTGGACGAGTTCGTATTGAGGGACGAGAACTGTAAAGGTGGGCGGAGACTTCTTGTTTTGATGACTCAGTATGGCCCGAGTTCGCTCATTTTGATCCGCTTTTGACGCTTCCAACGACGCAAGCGTCCTATTAGGAACTATACGACTCAGTTGAGGTTCTCTATCTCAACCACTATTGCGAGCGTGTATGCTGCCTTCATGTCCGGGCTCAAGTTCTATGATTTCATGCTTGATTGTCTGTTTTCTTTGCCCTCCTGAATGTCGACCTTTTCTTACTGCTTCCTAAGCCTGACAATAGAGAATTAGGGTTTACAGGAATATTTCTCAATACATCACTTTTACAACACTGGATAAGTTTGCTAAACATTTTCGTTCCACGTTTATTGCTGATATTTGACTTTCATTCATCTACTATCTTTTGCGATGTAACGTCGGCATGGATCCGGAAGAGACTTCGCGTTCACTGTTGAAGGTTGGCGCAAACTCGGTGCCATATGCTATAATACAGGTGCACCGAGTTTGTGCCAACCTCCAGTTAGGAACGCAAAGTCTCTTCAGGATCCATGCCGATGTTATATATGCATATTTTACTTGCGCATACTGCTAACGGCTTTGCTGAGAGTTGTATACCTTTTGTCCCTCTCCCTCTCTCTTCTCCCTTTCGCTGAAGGATTCCGTGCTCGGTCTGGGTCCGATCTCCCTTCCCTTCATACATAGCAGGGTCCAACCCCCTCAGTGGTACATCACACCGTATGCTCTCTACCCTGGCTCGAATATAATCGTTCCTTAGTCCCGCCACGATTTTATTTGTTCTGTGCTTTGCAGCAGCGGTTTTCTGCTACTGCCGGTGTGAATTTCACTGGGATATGAGAGGTATGCTGTCTAGATAGCGATGGGCGCATACCTGCGCACGAAAAAGATATCGGGGTATTCAAAGGTAGTCGAAGCGGCCTTCATGATGTTCGTAGGTCGCTCCGACTAGTCGCGTCGCCAGCTTGATGGCTGCGGTTCGCCTAGTCGAAGCGATCAGCCTTTCATTGGCTTCAAGACACCTGCTGACAGTCACGGGCGAGTTCAATGCGCGTGGTGTTGAATCCGAGCGATTTCAAGGCGCCTGCTGATGGGCCCGCGGAGTGTTCTCGAATTGCAGCAGTCGCTTCGATTTGAAGTCGAAGCGGCTACATCTGAACTAGGCTTTCGGTTTAAAACGATGAGGCATATCCCTGTCGAAGTGATATGGGTTCTTATCAAAACATCCCAACACGTTTATCCGCCAGATTAGTAGATGTGATTCGTATTGAAGCCGTTCGTATCTCCGAAGCTCTATACCGCTATTCCAGTGAAAATAAATGCTAAAAGCTGAGACGGTCCTCTAAAGACCAAAGCCTTGCCTCTGAAGAAGTGCAGACACAGAGGGAGATGGCAGTACGGGGCCGGGTTTAACCCTGCGTTGGCCAATCGCTATCGTCTTAGATGTCTCTCCGCCCCGTAAGACGTTAGCAATTGTCCAACGGAGGGATAAACCCCGCCCAGTATTTTCATATCCCTCTGCGCCGAAGTGCATGACGTTGTGTGGACTGTATACTCGCCACCCAGTGATAGCCTGAACCGAAATATTGTCATTATTCTACGGGTTCGGCAGCCTCTTTTTCTAGCGTAACTGCTTTTCATAGTTTCGTTAACTTTAGTGGTTCTATCGGTTTCGCCCTCCCTTTCTTGTTACCAAAAGCCTCACGAGAGAGCGCAGAGGGAAGGCGGTAGTAGCATCCCGGACGCGCGATGAGTCATCGGGATTTCTACTTATACAGAGGATAACATACGACAAAAAAACAAAAATAGGGAAACGTAAAATGAGGCGGAAGATTAAGCCCCTCTCATAGTTTGCCGGCCGACGTCGGGCGACTCGTTATCAAATTTGATAAGTTAAGATAGATAAGATGGGTAGGGTAGGGTAGACAGATATTAAACATTCGATAACGAGTCGTCCGACGTCGGTCGGGCAAGTGTGAAAGAGGCTTTAGGTGTGATCTTTCATTCTGTAAAAGTGATAGCTACTCAGACATTGGGTGCAGCGGACAGCTGGCGAAAATTCGCCAATTGCTCAACAGCTGGGTGACAGCTTGCCAATGGCATTCACGAGGCCGACAGTTGGCATACACTCGTCATGTCATTTAATGCCAGCGGCTCAGACATTGGGATTGGCGGACCGCCGGCATTCGCTTGGCGAGCAAAAACCATTCCCGGTCTGCCAGGACGTTGGCCGACCGCTGGCAGTCTCTAGGCTAATACCTGGCAGCCCGCTGTTGAGCAATCATTTGCCAGCGGTCCGCCAGTCTCTTGGCAGACCGATGAATCGAGGTGGGTCCCTCACCGCAGATCGTTGCGTAGGAGATCGCCTACGCAACGGTCTGAGGTGGGGGACCCATCCCACCTCCCCCCCTAGCCGTGGGGACCTGCCCCTCAGCTGCAAAAATATGCTAGCCTCTGTAGAGTGACTGCAGGTCACCCTCCAGTGCCGGCATCAAAGTGCCGAGGGAATGCTCATTGGACTGAATCGCCTTATATACCGGTTCGGCTTATCAATGAACTCAGAGATCAAACTATAACATGTTAAAACGTGAGTAGTCGTTAACTCTCTCGAGTGCCAGCCATGTGACGACTCAGTGCCAAGCGAAGGCCACTGGGCGGTTAGGCGCCAGCCGAGTGCCGATTGGTGGATAACTGCGTTTTATGCGCTCGGTAATTTTGAGGTTTGATTGCCCTTGCCAGCTGAGTGCAAGCTATCACGCAGCTTTCAGGCAGCTGGTATATTTTCGCCAGCGGTCCGCTGCTAGCTTTTATTGAGATGCCAAGGATGAGCCAGCTGTTAGGCAACTGGCACATATTCGCCAGCCGTCCGTCGCTGGCATTAAATGACATGCAGAGTGTATGCCAACTGCCGGCCTCGTGATTGCCATTGGCCAGCTGTCCCCCAGCTGTTGAGCAACTGGCGAATTTTTGCCGGCGGTCCGCTGCTCCCAATGTCTGAGGAGTGACGGCTGGCGAATATGTGCCAGTTACCTAACAGCTGGATGATAACTGGCATTTAGCTGACAATCGGCATTTACGAGGCCGACAGCTGGCTCATACTTGGCATCTCAATTAGTGCGAGCGGCGATGGCGAAAATGTGCCAGCTGCCAGAAAGCTGCGTGATAACCTGCATGCAGCTGACAAGAGCGATCACACCTCGAAATTACCGAGTGCATGGTGCATGAAAACGCAGGTATCCACCAATCAGCACTCGGCTGGCGCCTAACCGCCAAGTGGCCTTCGCTTGGCGCTGAGTCGTCACATGACTGGCACTCGAGAGAGCACGTTTTAACGTGTTATAGTTTGATCTCTGATTTTATTGATACTCAGCCGGTATATAAGGCGATTCAGTGCAATGAGTGCTCATTCGGCACTTTGATGCCTGATGCGGGCCCTATAAGGTGAACTCTACAGGGGCTAGCATAATTTTGACAGCTGAGGGGGGAGTCCCCACGGCGTGGGGTTGGGGGGGGGGGGAGGTGGGTTGGGTGCCTCACTTCAGACCGTTGCGTAGGCGACCCTGTCTCTCACGCAACGATCTGCGGTGAGGGACCCACTCTGGCAGGAGACTGACGGACCGCTGGCAAATGATTGCTCAACTGCGGGCTGCCAGGTAATAGCCGAGAGACTGCCAGCGGCTAATGGCTGTTCGACACCGGGAATGGTTTTTGCTCGCCGGGTGAATGCCGGTGGTCCGCCAATCCCAGTGTCTGAGTATGTTCACCCCCGTCGATTTTGGACCGTTGATCAAGTGGTTTTCAAAGTTGGGGTTCACAAGACCTGAGATATGCTACAGCGAAAGCAAAAAAAAACTGGGTCTAGTTCTCACCTGCAAAGGGCTCACGACTTTGCATCCGACAAAACGGTGGTGAGGCCCGTCATAATTGGACGGTAGTTCGACGTAGTCCCTCCTAGGTTGTCCGTAGTCCCGCCTATGTCTTCCATGCGACTGCATAAGCTACCAATGGTGTTAACGGTATTATTGATCCAACTTCGATCGGGCTAAGACAGGGAGTGACTACGAACGACGTGGGGGGGGGGACTGTCAGGGGACAATTTTTCGTCCTCCTTTTGCGTGTTGTACTTGAATATCGACCAGGTGGGACTGCGGACTATTGTCCAACTATTACGGGGCCTGAGGCGCACTGCTCTACAATTTTTAGCTGCGAGCCGAATTGCCTGGCGCCTCCGAGTCCTGTTCAGTGCGGCTCGGAGCTGAAAATCGTCTGAGTATTCTTTCGATTCTGGAAGGGGGGAAGGATTCAGTTGCTGCGAAGTCCAAGGTTGGTGACAGATTCGGCTTCAGTGAGAGTATTTGGACAGCACCTGACCAGTCCCTCACCCTTATGTGTTTTCGCTGTACAGGTGGCTGGCTACCTGAAATAAGATAATCTCTTAATCCTTAAATACTGCTCGTGTTGCAATTTTTCTTCGAAAATTTTGGTCTTGAATATGTGGTGCAGGGGCGGCATACATGAACGTTCACGAGGAGGGCAGGTAGCCGCACCGCGTTCTACGCGCGAACCGACACGAAGCACATGCCGTCCCGGGTGCGTTACGGTACTTAAGGGCATCGTGCGCGCAAAAAACCGTATCTTATTTTTTCATGTTTTTGCGCAGGAAATTGTCTGAGATTCAGGATAAGAGTGGAAAGGCGCCACGAAACCTTCAACTTTCGCAAAAGAACTCGTTTTGAAGCATCTCTAATTATTCGCTTCCCACCCCTCCGTCAATTTCGGTGTGTCAGGTGCGATACGTCCGAAGTTTTTTCACAAACGTCGGATGTGTTTTACGCTTCAAACTTATTAAGTGAGTGAAATTCTCTTGATTTTCGTTTACAGGAACTAATTTAAAAAAAAAGAGGTATACACTGGGGGAGGTGTGGATTTTAGAATTTCCCGAGATAAAAATTTCAAATACTGAATCGTCTGCGCCTGTGATGGCGCTTCTGTTCCTTGTGAAAGAATGCTGGTGAGATCTGGTGGCGGTTTGTCGTTTTGAACCACTCCAACTTCAGAGCCATACGTTTTTGACGCGCAAAACTTCACCGACGTGGTCTACCGGGCTCGTTCATGAAATTGAGCGTGGAAAATGGAGAGTGGTTTTCAGCGCGAACGATGCCTTTAACCTTACTGCGCCCGGCGAATTCTCCGCCTTATAGTATTTTTCCTATTTCAGCCATCTCTGAAATATCTTTTTATTCGCAATATCACAGCAAAAGGTGAATACGATCATAGATTATTCGATTCCCAAGGGAGAACCTGAGAAAAAATGAAAGTTTAATCACGATTTTGAGGCAGACGCGCAGCTAAGGGGCGAGTTCACCGTTAATTCTGTGAGGTTTCGTATGCTTACGCACTGGGGCGGCATGTGCTTCTGGTCGCTCCTGGGCCAACGTTTCGCGCGGGGTGGCTCCCTTCACTTAACGTGTGTTCATGCATGCCGCTTCAGATAGCGGACTGGCTAACTTTAAAGGATTGTATAATAAGGAAATTCCCCAGATTCATTCGCGTCACTTGCGTCGATTGATGGGAATACCGTTCTTCTATAGTCCGTACCGCCTTCCTAGCAGTGTCAAGCAATCTAGGAAATTTTTCAGTGGGGGGTCGCCTTATGTCTTGAGGAATTGGGGGGAGGGTCGCGTCGCCGGCTTTCTCAATCTGTTTCTTCTCGGTTTTACCTCAGCTTTACCACAGAATGTTTCTTACTCAAACACGAGTTCTTCGGACCTATTTGTCAACCGCTGGCGACCTAAATGCTCGTCTCAACTGCGAATGTGGAATTGCAAGAAATGGTTTTTGTTGGGTTTCAGGGTAAACTGTATTGCTCTGATGAGTCGTTGCTCAGCGGTTCGGTAGAATAGAATGACATAGGAACTACAAAAAGCGATGGAAAAGGTGGTCTTTTTTTAAAGGGGCCTCTCCGGTCTTAGTTTTGCCTTCTGCACGGCGGCAGTCGGGCAAAAGGTGCACCTCCAGATTAGTCATCGAAAACTACGCTGGATTTTCATTTTAAAAAATCTGATATTTTTCATCTCAGGTAAGGTGAGAACACGATGAAGTGAAAATCTCAAAAAAAGTTCAAAAAATCCAGCTAATGCAGTTTTTGATGCCTATTCAGTAGATGCACCTGCCCGACTGCCACCTTCCAGACAAACGATCTTTCTGAACCACTACATTTCTCACGTTTTTCTCATATTTCTCACGCTAGATGAGCGACTGCTTTTTTTGAGTTCATTCTCAGGTCTTTATACCGAACCGCTGAAATAACGTCTATCAGAACAATGAGTGTTACACTAGAAGGCCACCAAAAACCTTTTTTCGCTATTTGGACTTTGCAGCCACATTTGTAGTTTTGACGAACGTTTAGGTTTTCAGCAAGGGGGGGGGCTCAACTTGAGTTTAGCGGGGCCATTGTTAAGGAGAGGTGTCAAAATCTGCCGTTGCCCCTACACTGGTCCCGCCACGATTTGTGCTAAATGTCATGACTGCCACAAAGCATAGCATTGACCTAAGCTGACCTAATCAGTGCGGCTGATCAGCAAATCAACGAGTTGTATCGCGGTCGTCGTAGGAGGGTCCGCGCCCCTCCACCCGCCCCGGAGGACATTTTCCACCCGTTCTGAGCGCGTGTTAAATGGACATTGACAGGATGTCACCATAGCCGTTCGGCCAACTATTTCGGTGGTCTTATTGATAATCAATCGGCTTTCCAACGGATGAAGAGGATTCGGTACCTAGTATCTTTCAAATAGGGCCATTATGACCAGCTTTTGGACCTTCCAATGTAGTTGGCGTTCTGGTAGAAGGCGTGCGTGCTGTCAACGGCTTAGTTAACCTTTACCGGATAAGGCAACGATTTCAAAACATTGGGATCGTCCATAAAGTCGGTTATAGTTCATTCATCGATGCAGTGCCTGCAATATCATTTTACTATAGGGCTTAGAGCACTGAAGTTTTATGGTGTCAGAGATAATAGCTCATATTAAATTATTTTCAGGTACTGGTTGCGGATTAGCCGGGTCGTCGGCCAGTCACTCAGCGCCTCACGCTATATATTCTGTTAGCGGGTAGCAGCCCGATTTGTTTATTATGTTTGTACTTGTTCATAAGTGATGACGCTTTTTTCTGGGAGTGATGTTGTTAATTAAATTATCAAATTACATAAAAGTATAAAAACAACTACGCACTGAAACCAGTGCGATGAAAACACAAACGTGCACCTTTGTAGTTTAGGACGGACTCGTAGGATAGCCATTGAATTTATTGTAACTTTTTCACACATGTATTCAATACTATAAGAGACAATGGAATATTTATTGTATTAATTACTCGACACTGTATTGCTTACCGAATTATTCAATTCGGCTTGCAATTGCTCCTCCAGGTGTTTCCAAGGATTCTGTGTCATGGCTGGGATCACATAAGAACGGATATCCACATCCTAAATCGTGAGTATTGCACTTCATCTACTATTTAATATTTTTTGACTTAGTAAATGAAAAAACCAAGCAGGGGATTGCGTACGATGGAAGCCCAAGTCGGCTTTTGGATTGGTAAAGTACATGATCGCATATTAGGACTCCACCGCTATCAGAGATAGTCTCCCTCCCTTTACTGGATAATCCCAAATGTCCGAGTATATATTTCAGTTAATATGCCACACGTTTCTCTGACTCAGCGAAACAAAGAAAAAGGAACTGGTGGGTAAAATATGTGCCCATACTGATAAAAATCTAGTTCACCTGGTCTTCAATACTCTATTCGTGTTCATTATTGCAAAACCGCATTCATACCCACCAACGCGCTGCTGTGTTCATATACATCGATCAAAAATCGACCTGCATGGAAACACAACCTATTACTAGGTGACCCCATATATGGCGTCTTATTGGCCTGAAATTGGTTGGAAGTTCAGCACACACGGGACCTACCAACGTTACAAGGAGACCGGAATTGAACCTCTCTTGGACAATTTTTCGCTCAGCTATGATGCAAGAGTCTTCAACAAAGCAGCGAAAAAAATTCCAATGTGGCACAAGGCTTACCTTGTGTGGTATACTTCCATAGGGTACGCTGCTGGGAAAACGGATTTGAGGGAAGAGGTTAAAGCGCTTTGAGGTAGTGGAGGAGGTCTCTTTGCGCGCAGCCGTTGGGTAGTTTCTCAGTGATACTTGCGGCCGGTCCGCCGCGGCCGTCGACATGATGATCCGTCACCGCAGCCAGTAAAGCGCCGCGGATCGTCCTGCAAGCGCAGCGGACTGTCCGTAACAGTCGTTTGCCGCCGCGGGTGGGCTTTGAGTCCGAATGATTGCACAAGGGACGCCCGCTTGGGCGTAGATTCACACATGCTTTACTTTCGCACTGGCGGGCGTCGGTTGCACGTCAGCGTACCCCTAATGATGGTGTCACTATCAGGCCCCGTCCACAGCCAACAGTCATCTACAGGCACCACGCCGACGCGCAGAGCGCAAATGCTGGCGCATGCAGCGTGTTCTAGGACGTCAAGGGGTAATGATATTACCAACAGTCGCTGCTGCTATGATGCCGCTTGCCGTTGATGCCACCTGGCAGCTCTTCGCTGCAGCCAATAACAAATGACTAAAGGTGGCAAACTTCCAGTATCACTTGAGGCTCGTAACCGACTGTGGACGCCGCCTAACGTGTGCCTGTCACAGTGGTACGCAATGAGATCAACGTATCAAGAGTGACAACCCATATTCTCTATCCACAATGCGCCTGGACCACGTGGCACAGGTGAAAATGGAGAAATAACCTTTTCCCGAACCGTCGTGTGGTAAAGGAATGAGCTGGGGAGGTCTTAACTCAGCGGTTCGGCCCAAGTGAACCTCTCCTACTCCTATTTTGTAGCTTTAACGGTGCTCACTTTGGATGATTACCGTACCTTTCTGGCCCTTCTTGCGAGCAGCCGAGACCTCCCCAGTGTAACAGGCCTTGAAATCGAATGTGAGCTGTGGTCGAGCATTCGCTTGCATCTTATCATCGCGACGCATGGGCGGATGGGAATCTAACACGCTCTGGATTTAGAGAATCTAACATGCTCTGGAACTAGAGGGCAGATTATGAAAATCCTTCAGTTCTGTCTTAGATCCCATATTAATAATATCTGGATGATATATTGTTCCACCCACATACGTCGAGTTGGTCGACTAAGAAATTGGAGGTTTACCGGCAACAGTGATTTCGCGCCTGTGAGCAATAGCTGCACATTACCTCGCCACTGCTCATGGGAGACCCCGAAGCAGCTGCTCATTTCGAAATTTGGTATTGGTAAAGTTTGAAGTCTACAACCGAGCCTGACGCAGAAGGCTAATCCAGACGCCGCGCTCCGATTATTCACTGCCCTCAATCTAAATTCGCGAATGTTTCGGCTGGCAGTCCGAGTGAAGGCCCCTCCATAATTGGCCGAATGGCTATCGACACTCCGGTCGATAAGCATCCACGTCATGCAAAATGGCTGTAAAAAACCCTCGTGCCGGTTGCAGCGGTCGATATGCATGTGATTAATTGCACATGGAGCGTGAAAAGTTCCCTCTTCCTTGTGGCTAGCTTAGGCCGGAAAGGATGACGGTGATGGCATGTTCACTTAGCATTAGCAATGGATGGCAGCATTGTGACATGGAAGATTATAATGCATGAGAATTGTTATAACATTACGACTGTTCCATTATCGACCGAAATACAGCCGGCTTTCGACCATTTGAAAGGTGTCCAGTGAAATTCATTTGTGGGTAGGGTAGATCGTAAATAGACCTACATTCCAGAAAAAGGCGTGAAGAGGTTAAACTTGTTCGAAAGTACCATTTTTAGGTATTATAAAATACTACTTCGTCTCCCTTTTGCTCCTCTTCGGCACCTCAATACGGGCCGAACCAGCTGTTCCCTTCTGAGTATATTTAATTGCTATATCCATGTCTACTCCTTTTAGCAATCGCACTGAAACGGGCCGAAGACTAGAAACAGTGAAATAGGAGCAGAGGAGAGAGCTTCATGCACCTCATGCTTGCCTACCAAGGTCCGAAAAGAGTTGCAATCAGTCACGCGAAAATGCCTACAAATAGTAAATAGGGACATTCGGGGCTTATAACACCAGCAGTGCTGAAGAAAAAGTGAAAGCGAGCACGAACTGGCCCTGCACGACCCGAAAGTTATGCCATGCTCTCCACACCCCCTCCCTTCACCGGCCAAAGTAAGATCAAAGTAAGATGAAACTCTTTCAAAGGCAGCATACACGCTCAAAAACTACCAGTTTACGGCATAAATTGAAGGTTTGGAGCTGTTAGCACTGAGAACTGAGCAGAAATCGGAAAGGAATTCGATGTACAGTTCATCAACGCAATCGCGTACAGTCCGCGATGTGAACGCTGACCGCCAAAGCGTCAGCGTTAACATTGCAGACTGAACGTGATTGCGTAGAACTGTATATAGAGAATTATTGGGTGGCGAATCTAGCGGCAACGTGGTTGAGATGGAGGGGCTAATGGACTTGGCTTCACCTGCACTAGGACCCTTACGAAGATGGAAGCGTTAACGGTAAACAACTTGAGGGATTTTGTAGTGGTGGACAGGTTTTGATGATGAAGAAATAGGTGAAGCCCGATGCCTCACTGGTGCGAGATTGCTCAAATGAGGTCGTTTTGACTCGTTCTCTGGCGCTTGATACGAAATAAGCGATCTAGTAGGAGCCCATTCGCGTTGCTATTTCAACCGCTTGCGAGCGTGCATGTTGCCCTTAGAGACACGGTACACCCTCAGATATGAATTTTATGATTTTCATTGAATTTTATGATTTTCATCGAATTTTATAGTAGACCCTCCTGTATAACACGTGCCAAGTGCGAGATCTCAATTCCTCCAAACAAGTGAGATGTAAAGTGTGTCTGAATGAGACTGGCGAACCATGCGGCTGGCGTGCGTGTCAGGCGGCCATCGGTTGTGCAGCTCTCGGACGAGTGTTCAAACAGCTGCCACCCCCCTCCCTCGGCTGCAGAGCTCATTGAATGACGCAGTTGGCTTGCTGCCAGCCGATGCCGGCCCCGCTCGTAACCAATAGCACGCCGGCCGCGTGGTTCGCCAGTCTAATTCGGACACACTTTACTGTCGTTCTCGGAGCTAAATTCCGGTTTGCAATTGCGGACTACGGTTGTTGCATCAGCGACACGATGATAATCGCGCTGGGAGAAAGGTGCATCGTGCCGAGACCAAATGGTCCCAGCACGACTATCATCCTGTTGCGTGACGCAACAGTCGTTGGCCGCAAACGCGAACCGAAATTTGGCTTCGGAAACGATACTAAGCGACCACCCAAGCCCGACCCCCTTGGTTCACCACCACGGCCATCACCCTCTTCTCGATTTTCGAACTCTATAGCGGCCAGATGGGTGGACAAATTTCAACTGCGTCTTCGTTTTTCGCTCCTTTGCTCTCGTGCAGCGACTGCGAATGAAGAGAAGTATAGGCTTGGAACAAATCGTCCACTTAACTTTCACCCTCAATTCATAGGTTTTTTTCGAAGAACCTTAACTCCATTTGTAGAGGGCCTAGGGCGAATTCAGAGATACCATTGTTATCGGCATGTATTTTCTCCAAAATAAACATGGAACCTGTGAAATACTATTTTGGTTGTCTTGTGCCTTTAAGTTGAATTTGCAGTTGCTCACTTCTATCACTGGCAGTTTAGGGAAAGGGAGCCTATTTTATCGACAGTGGGAAGCGGAACTCAATGAGTTTATTGTGGACTCTTCTCTAAAACTATAGCGCTGATAAAAATACAACAGCTGAAAAGCTTGTTCAATGAATTCACAGGATGGGAGGGGCCTAAAAAAAGTTTGGCAGGTTTAATACCTCGCGCGTGGCGTTCCAGCTACGATGCAAACGCAGTGGCTTTTCACGTCGCGTGTACCAGCCTAACTGTTCTTAGGCGCACCCCATTCTGGTTATGAAACTAGTCGGAGGGGGGGGGGCATTCAGGATTCAATTGAAGAATGAATGATACCGCCTTCAGAAATCGAAGTATTTCCATGGAATTCCATGAAATAAATGACTGATAACGCAATCAGGCGTCTGATGTCAGCACGAATTTTCATTTCCCTGGATGAATCATTTCATTTTCTCGAGTGCCCCCCCTCCGACTATTTTCGAGCCCCATTCTATGTACTCGATCAACAATCCCTTGAGCCCCATTCTGTGTACTCGATCAACAATCCCATCTGAAACATTGAAATGACGCGGAGGAAATAGAAAAGCACCTAATCAGGGTTTTCCAGCAAACAAGGCCGGTTCTTTAACAGTCATCTACCACACTTTGTTTCCCAAGACATTGCAGAAGTAATTATTTGAAATTTAGCAGTCGAGGAAAGATTCCGACGCGAACTCAAACGCAGCCGTAAACTACTTTGAAATCTATTCTCCAGCACAAATTAGAGTTTTAGAAAGACCTTTATCTTTCAATTTTGTATTAAAGGCACAGTCCAACCTCAGAATCGAATTTTTGTTTTCCTGCTAATTTTGGAGGAAATTTTACGCTGACCGCAAAACTGTCTCCAGAATCGCTCAAAACTCACTACGACCGGAGTTATGGCCTTAAAAGTTTCTGAATTTGAAAGGCGAGAAATTCGCGGACGAGTTGTCTCGAGCCTGTTTTTTCTCGTTATTCGCAGCTATCGTTTTGAAGCGGGTCACAAAATTAAGCCAGATTGAAAACAAATGGAAGAACAGATTTGGAACAAAATCGATCGCGCTTCTCTTCAGTATTGAGACCGGAAGCTTGTAGGAGGGCGTTACCGACTGTTTCTTCCATGGGGGCGGGGTCGACTTTTTCCTTGCTTTTTCTCGCTTATTTGAGCTAATTGAGATTTCGCGCTCGGTAGGGTTGCTATACACAGCGGCCGGAGTATAATATCAAAAATTACCCCTCAGCTTGGACTGTGCCTTTACATGAAAAAAAAGAGGAAAATGAGAATACGGTTTTCTGTTAATACGATGCGTTTATTTCTTACCCATAACCCACGGCTTAGATGTATCAAGGGCCGAGGGAGGCTAACGAAGGTTTTTTAATACCACCCGCGGACTAGGCAGCAAATAGCAGCTTTCCAAGGATTGTTCCCATGAAGTTTCCCAAGGCGAGCACGATGCCACACTGATCATGGATGGCTGGCGTACTTACCAGAAAAAAAAATTTTTTTACGAAAAAGCCGAACGAATACCTGTTGTCGATGATCAAATGATTTTCTGTTATAGGAGGATCCTTGATGCCCACTTGGTGTGCCGCACGACCGTCTATTCTGCCCACGGTTGCCTTGATGACCTCCACGATTGAAAGCTGGACGAGGATCGGACCACCCATAGGGGTTGCTATTCCGAATGTCTTGGTATGGACTTGGAAACTGCTGTTCGGACGAACCACTAGTGTTTAGACCTAAACACGACGTAGCACGACATTGTTGCGAAGACACTGGTATATCTTTTGAAAGTTTCGTGTGTGGTAAACAGGTGCTAGTGCTGGTAACATGGTTCTAGAATTGTGAAGGGAATCAAAGTTAGACCAGCCAGGTGGTCTGTTGATTTGTCTCGAATTACGAATTTCAGAGTGATTCCTTTTCGAGCAGCTCCTGCACGCAGTTGTACATACTCGTCATGCTCTAAACGTGCGCAAAAGGAAGGTTTATTCACTGGAAGAAGTATACATTCTGTGCTGCAGTAGTTGTATGACCACAAATCTGGTGGCATTACTTCGTTATGAGCATGTGGGGACTGTCACAATCGGGACAGGAAGAACGATAACGATGAGAAGACAAGTCGTAGAGCTATCCTGAGTGTGTGGGGAAGCTGATCACAGTTTTTTGGACTCATTCAAACGGTTGTGCTGATAAGAAAACAAATCAAAGCCATAACCACAGTCAGAGGTGATTTACCTCCTCTCCACTGCTGTCCGCCGCCTCCTCTCCATGGTGATCCTTGCTGTCCGTATTTCCGACCGCGATTCGGAGTTGGGAACATTATTAGAGATCTGCCTGAAACGGAATAAAATAACACATGGGAAAGTTCTAGAACGAGGAATTTGATGGAAAAAAACAAGCAGAGGAACTGGACATGGAATAGATGGCTATTCAAGGGTTGTAGTGCACGTATTTTGATGCGATGACTGTGACATGATACCATTATCCAATGCGTCTGAGAACTATAGGCTCATCTTGGGTTATCACCTGTGAGAGCAGCGCGTAATTAACACCTTTCTCTACGTTTCCCGCACTGGTTTGACACATCATAAACAACGACTTCAATATGCTCTGCTTGGTTGGTCATCCAAGTTCTTCGAAGAAGACTGTTGTTGTTGTTGCCCATCCTCCACCATAGACACGGATCCTGGTTCCAATTTCCGGCATGTAGACGAATCATCGAAGCGGTGGCTGGGATCCCCTTCTTTGGAGGATCCCTGATGGAGCTTTCTTTGGCCCTCTTTTTTTTTATTTTCTTTATTCTTTTTTTTATATATATTTTTTATTTTTTTATATATATTTTTTTATTTTTTATATATATATTTTTTATATGAAGAAGACTCAGTGCCCTGTGGTTCCGGGCCTGATTTAGTGTGTGCAATTGCGGACTTGAGTCGTGGGGCGCGACGCATCGCTTTCGTACGAACTTCCGCGCCCGCCCCTCATCAGCTGATCACGCTGGATTTTCCGTGATTTTCCCTGCTTTTTTCTTGATTCTCACTTCTTTCTCAGCTCGTACGGAAGCGATGCGTAACGCCCCCACGACGCAAGTCCGCAACGGCACACACTAAATCAGGCCCGGAACCAGAGGGTATCTTAGCTGGATTTTTCGTCATTCACCGTCGTAACTTTTTTTTGTGCATATACTATATCGGTAGCAATGGTTAAACATATGTATTATCTATTTGAAAGGTTCGATAATTATGACATTCTCAACATTTTTGTAGACATAGGTTTAATTTTTTTATTAGGATTTTTAACACAATGAGAATAGTCCTCCTGTTTACTAATGAAACCCAGAAGAACTACGATAAAGCTCTCTTAAAGGGGAAGGGTCGAAACGAACCTTATCGTTCTATAAGAATAACTTTTATTGGTTATAATAATTAGTTTAATTAGATACTTTTTTTCAAATTGACTGAATAATTTTACAACTATCTACAATCAACTTGATTTACTAATTTTAAGAAGGGCTCATATTACACGAGAGTTATCCAGGTTATCTCCGTTATTTTTGCTCATAAAAGCGGATGTTCGATGTTCTTCTCAAGTATGCTCTCCATTGATCCAGGCTTAAGATTTGCGAAAAAAGTACTCACAGCAAATGGAACATTTTCCATTTTTTTCTGCATTTTTGCATTGCATAAGCTCAAGTTTGGAACATTCTTTTGTATTTAACCTCGGCAGCTCGATTTTTTCTCGAGTAGGCAATGCTCTAAACAGAAGCTCGCACGCTGACTTTTTTTATGAGAACATCAAGGATTGTTTAGTCCTTGCGCAGCCTGCAGTCTAGCGAAAGAGCGACGTGATTAAATGTGGTGAACTTTGCGGTGTTCGTGGCAGTACGGGTCAGCAGGGTTTCTATCGCGTATCATGATCGACCGCCGCGGCATACTCCATTAACCAGCTCGATTTTTAGTTCAGAAAAAACCCTTAATTTGTCACAAATTCGTACGAGAAATGGTAGCATTTTGAGGGCAGTTCCATAGTTACCAATCAATACATGAGATATGAACAATTCTTCTCAACAAATTTGCTTTAAAAGGTTGACTTTCTCAGCTGATCTTCGAAAATAAGCTAAATGTGTCTAGTCAAGCTCAAAAATTCAGCGACTGATTGATTAAGTCCGAGTACTATTATATGTAAGGATCCCACTAAAATTCAAAGTTAGGCACAAAAATTAGATGAAGGCCCGGGAATAAACTTTGATTTAAAATAACGGCGAATCCATGTTTGTCGACCAAAGAATTTTAATCAGACAGAATTATTGCGCAATCGTCTTTTGTTTTCCGCAAAACGTCCGGAAAATTATGTCCAAGTGTGAAGCACCTCCACAACCGTGCGGTTCCACCTTTCTTCAGAACGCGCCAAAAAAAACTTATATTAGAGAAATAGCCATTTTTCGAAGGATGGTAGGTTGCCCAGTCGCAAGGAAACGTACCATTTTCACTAACACATCTTTTCTGCGGTTGGAACTCGGCTACAGGAAATGCCCTATTCTCCGTGGGAATAATGGTTTCGATAATCTGTCATGGTTCTCTCAGCAACAGATGTCACTAAACATGCTGAAAACTCGCAAAGGAAAATGAACGCAACCTTCAAAGGCATCGTTCGCGCTGAAAATCAATTTCAATTTTTTGGGCTCAATTTCATGAATGAGCCCGGTAGACCACACCGGTGAGTTTTGGCGCTTCAAAAACCTAGGGTTATGAGGTTGGAAGAGGTTGAAGATGAGGATGCGCCACCAGTTCTCACCAGTCATCTAGCACTTTTTCATAGAATGTAGATCCGACCGGCAAACAACATGAAAAATAGTTACGACACAAACTCCACATGTAGAAAAACATCGAAAATAACAGTGACGAGGCCCCCAAATGCAGAAAACCCTCAAAAACGATTTTGGCGCGAAATAAGGCCACGCTACGCAAAAACATGAAAAAATAATATACGGTTTCCTGCGCGTACGATGCCTTTAATTAACACCGTCAACACCGTCCGCGAAAAGATCTGTTTTGCGTACACCTACTGTATAAAACGAATGAGAATATCTTCATCTAAAGCGATTAATAGGTGACAATAGTCGAAACTGAGCTTAGCAACGCACTTGCAGTGCTTTTATATATAGCTCCTTGTGACGAAGGGTATTGGACAGGTTTTCAAAATAAGGTTGGAGGCAAGCTGTCATTTCTCGGTTTTGAAACCGAGAACTTTCGTTCTTCAAATTTTCGTGTACCCTTGATTTGAAATGAATGTTCACATATGCGATTTCTTTCACTCCTCATTGAATCATTTTTGCCCTCTCAACTCAGTACTTATCAGAAAACCTGTTGCAACTACTGCGTAAATCACGCCTAGCAGTTTCTTCCGAAATTGTAATGTTACACATAAAAATGTATTTGTCTGGCTCAAAATCGATCGCTTGTTACCTTCACAGCCTATTCATCTGATTTTGATACTTCGCCGTTTCTTCCTTGCTATTGTCGGAACCGTGTCCTGACTTTGATGCAAACATGCGACTACATCACTTCCGGAAACAAAATGGTATTAGAGCCAAGCAATCCACATAATTCCTTCAAAACTGGATTTCTTTTCTGGCATTACTAGTTTTGTTCCCCATAGGAGATACCCCTCTTCAATGCACTTGTTCTTCGCTCATCGTGCTACGCAGCGCTTTCAGAATGGAACGAGGGACCTTAGTATGGGTGCACAACGTTCTCTAAGTTTGAAGGGGTTGAATTTCACTAGCGGGCTAGTCTCTAGCATTGATGAAAAAAACCAAGGGCAGGATTTACCAACGTCCATAGCTATGAACACAAGCGACCACCGTCGCTAAGGGTAGTGCGGTAAAAATGAAATACTGATTTCTGAAAATTTAGCTTCCTGGCAAAAGTAGCGATTTGGCAATGGTGGAAAAAGCTTCAAAAATATCTTGAAATATCTTAAAAAATGATTTGGCGTAAAATGGCCTGGAAATATAAAAAAGCTAGGAAATGAAGTGAAATAACCAAAAATGCGATTTGGTGGTCGATCATTTCACAAGCTTCTCCGTTAAACTTATCAAAACGAAATCAAGCACGATATAGAATGGAGTTCGCCTAGCTCACCTATGCTGATTCCCTTAATACACCTTTCAAAAATGGCTTAATGTTACCGTTGCGCGCTTGATTTCGTTTTGATAAGTTTAACGGAGAGGCTTGTGATATGGTCGACCACCAAATCGCGACCTCGTTATTTCACTTCATTTCCTAGCTTTTTCATTACTCCAGGCTATTCTACGCCACATTATTTCAAATAGATATTTCAAGACATTTTGAAACTTTTTTTACTATTACTAAATCGTTACTTTTGCCAGGAAGCTAAATTTTCAGAAATTTCACATCTTTTTCCCGAAGGTTCCCTTTCTAACTTCAATTTTGCTCAGCGATTTCCATTTTGGAATTATGAAACATCTAACAGACGACATTGTCTTATGAGTACAACTTTTAAAACATATGACCCAAAACAGTGAAAAATACCACTCATTGCCGCATTTTGTGCATTATGTGAGAACTCAATACTATCGATAATTGAAGAAAATCTAGTTAAATATTGGATGTTGCATGATGAGAAGAATTTCCCAAACAAGTGACTTAGAGCCATCAACAATCAAAAATCATTGCGGCATTTTGTGAAACAGGCGAAAAAATCAATATTATTGATTGGTATTTATAGATAATGTCAGATGATCGAAATTCTCGAACCAAGAAAACCAATCCCATCAGCAATCACCACTCCTTGCCGCAATTTGTGCAAAAAGTGTGAAAATCGATAATATTGATTATCGATCGATGACGAGTCATGAATACGAAATCTGACAAGTTCAGTACTTATCTCCGACGACCTGTGTTGATTGGATGCAGATTCACCCACACACTTCGGTCTCCACAGCAGTAGCAGAAAAAAGCAGTTTTCGTGCTCCACGGCTAATTTAGTATGTAAACCAACGATTTTGAGGTACCCTTCAAAGTTGAGGTATCAAGTTCAAAATGGAATAGGAGCGACCTGCATCCATTTCCAGCCTCCTGTCCAAAAATGAGCTCCCTAGCTCAATTTTAAGTGTACCCGCAAGATCGTGAACGCCGTCTGAAAAAAAGGAGATTAACAACAAAAACGCGCGGTCTTTCACTTTTTACTCGAAAACCAGTAAACCATTCCAAACCATTTTTGGGTTACTATACCAACTTTTTGCGCTCTTTTTAATGCAATTTAGTGCTTATTTCTTCGTTCACTCTGAATTGAGATTTCGAAAAACGGGTTGCGCGCGGGGCCAATTCAAAACCAAATCTGGTGCGCGCTTCGCGCGCACCACAATTGTAGCCCGAGCGATTGTGGACAGCTACAATCAATCAATCATTTTCAACCGCAGCGAAGGTTTTTCTAGCGAAGGTGGTCGCTTGGGTTACTAGGTAGTTATGGGCGCTCCTTATAATTAACCATCGTTACGGTATCAATGACAGGTATCAACGCTGTTGTTCTTCGCAAGATTAGAGTGCCGGTGTGGTTCATTTAGAGACTTCTTATTGTGGGAACAGCCTGCAACTAGGTTCGTACATCACTTAATTCTAGATGTAAAGAATTACAGCGTCGCATCTAACTACTTATAACCATAGCGAATAACAATACAATGGGTCTGGTATAGGAATCTCAAAATCGGCTGGCAGTCAGCCTTGGCATCCCGAGCATTTCTACAAAATCTTCCTGGATTTCACTTGGCATGGGCCGACAACAGGGGTAGCTCATGTCAACCATTGTTTTTTAGCTTGAGGAAAGTCAGATTAACTCCTTGATATGACAGAACATACCCCCTATGTGCATTCCTGTAGTGCACCTTTCTATCGCTATCGTAGAAAGCGAGTGTTTGTTTCGCGAAGTATAAAGCGTTCGTTTCTGTGGTGATGACACGAGGGTGGACTGCTGCGAGTCGATGGTACATCTGAGGCCGGATTCATCGATCTTACCGCGGTTAGCGAAACCGGAGCTTAACCACCTCGTTTCGCCGCGGATAAGCCTAACTGCGATTCACCAAACGAGATTTAAGATAAGATTTTAAACGTTTAGCTTCCTGGCAAAAGTAATGATTTGGCAATGTTATAATTTCAAGAAATCAAGAAGCTGAAAAAAAACGTCTTGAGATAACTTTAAAAATGATTTGGCGCAAAATAGCCAGAAGTAATGAAAAACTGGGAAATGTAGTGAAATGATTAAAATCGGATTTGGCGGTGAGTCATAGGCCAACTTCTTATAATTAGTGAGAAACAAGGGATAGGATTTTACAAGCTTCTCCGTTGAACTCATCAAAGCGAAATCAGGCGCTCATCGGATCTGAGCGTTACGTGCACATAGCTTGAATCACCTTGATTTCCGTGTTACAGCTTCAATGAAATGTTTTACAGTTTCCGTTGCGCGCTTGATTTAGCTTTGATAAGTTTAACGGAGAAGCTTGTAAAATCCTATCCCTTGTTTCTCACTAATTATAAGAAGTTGGCCTATGACTCACCGCCAAATCCGATTTTAATCATTCCACTACATTTCCCAGTTTTTTCATTACTTCTGGCTATTTTGCGCCAAATCATTTTTAAAGTTATTTCAAGACGTTTTTTTTCTTTTTTTTCAGCTTCTTGATCTCTTGAAATTATAACATTGCCAAATCATTACTTTTGCCAGGAAGCTCAACTTTTAGAAATTTCATGTATTTTTCCCAAAGGTTCCCTTTTTGACCTGATTTTTACTTAGCGATTCCCATTTTGGAGAGGCAAAACCTCTTATGACAGCTTCTGCTTTCCGTAAATAGTGAAATCGGTACGAATTGGTGTTGTCATAACTCCTAAAAATTGTGACCCGCAACCATAAAAAAACGACCCTCGCTTTCTTACTAAGACCCCGTACACGTTTTGCTACTTCATGCGCGGGGGCCCGCATACTTTCTGCGGCTTCCTGCGCACTCCTCAAATCCTATTTACACTAACCGTCTCGAAAAGAAAACAATCTTGGGCGGAAGCCTATCATGCCTATTAGCTGTGTTGTTTTTCATTAGTTCATTTTTAAAGTTCAGTGAACGTCGGATGGTTTACAATAACATGTTTACATGTTTTCACCCGTCTTGACCCTCAATTTTGAGGTTCCGCTAAAATTGAGCTTTCAACTTCAAAATTGAATAGGAGCTAGCTGCATCCATTTCCAGCCTCGTGCCAAAGAATTAGCTTCCTAGCTCAATTTTAAGTAGTGCAACAAGATCGTGAACGCCGTCTGAAAAAAAAGAGATTAACAGTTTTTCGACCAAAATCACGTGGTTTTCTTCATTTTTCTTGAGTGCCAAGAAACCATTCCAAACCATTTTTGGGTTCATACGCCAACTTTTTACGCTCTTTCCAATGGAGAAAAAACCGCATTTTCACAGTCACTCCGAACGCCGGTTTCGTAATCGCAGAGTTGCGCGTGGGCGAGTTAAAGCCAAATCTGGTGCGCGATTTGCGCGCACCACAATTGTGTTCAGCGCGGCAAATAACATCTCAAGACGGAGTTTGGGCAGAAACTGTTTCCATTTTTAGAATCCGCAAATACGGACATTCAGTTGTTTTTGGCCTTCCGGTCATTTCCTTCTGTAGAGTTCCAAAAACCTAAGAAGGGATTTCATAATTAATAGGCGTTCGGCGCACTTCCATATGGGTCCCGTGCACTTTCTACGGCATCTTGCGCAGTCCCAGTGGGGTCCGGTGCATTTTCTACGGCGTCCTGCGCCTTCGCGCTGGGGTCCCGCACACTTTCTGCGGCGTCCTGCGCACTCCCACTGGGGTCCCCTACATTTTCTATGGCGTCCTGCGCACACCCACGGTAGTCCCGCACTCTTTCTACATCGTCCTGGCACTCCCACTATGGTCCCGCACACTTTCTACGGCATACTGCGCATTCCCACTGGGGACCCACACACTTTCTGCGGCGTCATGAGCACTCCCACTGAGGGCCCGCACTCTTTCTGTGGCGTCCTGCGCACTCCCATTGGGGGCCGCGCACTTTCTGCGGCGTCCTGCGGGCTCCTCAAATTCTATTCACACCAACCGTCTCGAACAGGGCACAATCTTGGGAGGAAGCTTATCAGTAACCGTGTTGATTTTCGTTAGTTCACTTTTTAAGTTCAGTGAACGTCGGATGGTTTACAACAACATGTTTACATGTTTTTACCCGTCTTGGCCCTCAATATTGAGGTTCCGCTAAAATTCAGCTTTCAACTCCAAAATTGAACAGGAGCTAGCTGCATCAATTTCCAGCCTCCTGCAAATCAGCTTCCTAGCTCAACGGGAAGTGGTTACACAAGATCGTGAACGCCGTCTGGAAAAAAAGGAGATTAACAGTTTTTCGACCAAATCAAATTTTTCTCCAGTGCCAAGAAACCATTCTAAACCATTGTTGGGTACATATGCCAACTTTTCACGTTCTTTCCAATGGAGAAAAAACCGCATCTCCACAGTCACTCTGAAAGCCGATTTCGGAATCACAGAGTTGCGCATGGGCGAGTTAAATCCAAATCTGGTGCGCGCTTCGCGCGCACCACAATAGTGTTATCAACCAGATTGTGTTGATAGGTATGACTTACTTGACTTAATCGGTTGGCTTTCGCCTGACGCGGTCCTTCCGCATCTTCACCGAGGTGTGCCGTCCTAGTAGTCAGCCGTGTCCATTTTTCACGGTCTTCAGCCACAATTTGAACACATTCCATCCAGCTGTCACTATTCCATTTCCTGCGAAACGAAACATCGCGCCTGAACTGTCTTTCCGATGCGAGTGACTTTTAAATCCTCTTTAACCACATCCGTCAGAACTTTTGCCTACGCCCAGGTGGCCGTTTCCAGACAGGATTTGGAAGCATTCTTAGAGCGTATTGTACGAGACGATCCGGCGTTCTTCTTAGTATATGCCCGAGCAGTAGAAGTCGACTTTCCATTGCTGCTTGAGATGGCGTTGGGAGATGCTGGCACCTCCCTCGTGTCAAACGTAGATGTACTGCGTCGATTTCCTTGTAAAGGTCTTCGTTATAGCATACACGCGGCCAGAAATATCCAAGCAAACGCCTAAAAAGCTTCCTCTCCGTGCAATCCAACCTTTCCATCTGCGTTTTCCGGTGCTGCCCACGTCTCCGATCCGTACATCATGATAGGGCGAATAGCGGATAGGTAGACGCGCAACTTGACTTCCTTCGCGATGGTGGTAGACCACAAACACTTGGTTAGAGAATTGAATGCAGACGTAGCTTTCGCACATCGTTGTCGAATATCCGCTGCATAACTACCATCGTTCTTCAGCAAACAGCCCAAATAACGAAATCGTCCACCAGTTCGATACGTTGTCCGTCCACACAAACTCCCAGTTGAAGGCCTCTGAGAGACCCACATCTGCTTGCATTTGTCGGGACGAAGACGAAGTCCATAGGCTGCGGCATACTTCGAAACGAGGTTCACAATCCTTTGCAGTTTTGCGTTGTTTTCAGCGAATAACACAATGTCGTCGGCGTACTCCAGGTCGACAAGGGAGCGTCCTGATGGTGTTAGAATCACATCCGCAGGAAACTGTTCTGCAACTCTACGCATGATGTCATCAACGGCGAAGTTGAAAAGAAAGGTCCTGCAACGGCTCCTTGCCTTACTCCTGTTTTTCACCTCGAAAGCTGACGTAAATCCGACAGGTGTACGAACTGCTGCTGTTGTTCCTTTGTTCATGTCCTCGATTAACCAGAACATACTTTTCCGGGACTCCATCTGCTCGCAGAGCATTGAGCAATCGATCACGATGAGGAGAGTCGAACGCGGCTTCAAAGTCCAAAAGCAAGCTGTAATGGCTTCGAAAACCGCTGCCACGATTCAATTACTCTTCTCACGACGAACACTTGGTCGATGGTCGATCTTCCAGGTCGAAAACCGGCTTGCTCATCTCTGGTCGTTCCTTCACGATGTTTGATAAGTCGCTCCGAGAATGATACGTTCTAAAACCTTGTACATGACACGAAGTAGAGAGATTCCTCTGTAGTTCTTAGGATCCGTGACGGATAGCTTCTTGTGAAGAGGTACGATGATCGCATGTCTCCACGAATCAGGTATCCTTTCGCTCATCCATATGGCACGGATGGTGTTGGTCATTTCACGAATCCCAGACGGAGGAAGAGCTTTCAGCATTTCAGCAGTGATGTTGTCATCTCCACCTGCCTTTCCATTCTTCATTTTCCGGACACAATCCAAAACTTCAGACTCAGTCGGCGGTTCCTCACTGACATCGTAATGTGCTCTCTGAACATGCGGGAGCTCAGGTACTGATGGTGCTGGACGATTCAGTAGTGAACTGAAGTAATCCTTCCATATTGGCAGCGTCGCATCACCAACTGCATTTCCATTGGTAGTGTTCAAGACAGGAGAACATCTCTTCATCTTCCCGCTATACTGTCGCAGCAACGTGTAGGCTTTCCTCGGATTCTTCTCCTCCCAAGCCTTCTCGAACTCCTTAGCTCTACACGTCCACTCTCGTTCGCGGTCACTTTGAAGCTGCCGACGCAACTTCCTCCTCCAGACGCTTCTCCTCCACGAAGTTTCCTGCAGTTCGGAGAGCACATACTCTGTTGTAGGTAGATGTTGTTTCTTCTGAGACGTAGGCGAACTTCTTCTTAGGCTGTACAACCGGGAGTGCCTCTTTCGAAGCGTCCTGGATGCATTTGACAAAAGAATCCGCGTCGCAAAAGCTTAGTCCGTACTCCGATGTGAATAGAAACGCGTTGTCGGAAATTCCTTCTGCACTCTTCATCTCTGAGACTTGTCATGTCAATCCTCTGGAGAGGCTGAGCCCCTCGCTTCCTCTTATGAATCCTCGCAGTGAAGTTCAACAGAACAGGACGGTGATCCGAATCGAATGCGACATCCCACACAGCTCTAGATCTTCGAATGTCCGATACTGGAATATTCCTCGTCAGGACATAGTCAAGCTGTAGTTTCAAAGTTGTGATCTTCCGCTTCCGCTGCTCTTCTGGAGATAGCCGGGTTGGTGCCTGCCACGTAAGCTGATGGCGGCGATGATTCCTCTTGAATGTCGATGCAATAATTAGACCACTGCGATCACAAAAAGTCGACAAGGCGGTAGCCATTGTCCGATGTTTGCTCCACTGGGTAGAACCATTTAGCGAGTCCTTCTGATTCCTGATCAAGTCCCATCTTCGCATTTGCGTCAATCCCCACGACAACAGCATGTTGACAAGGTATCCTGGCCAGCAACGTATTGAGTTCCTCATAAAACGCATCCTTCGAATTGTCTTCGGCGGTTTCAGTGGGCGCATGAGCACTCACTATCCACAGATTGAATCCTCTGTGATCCCGCAGTCGTACGAATGCATTCCGACACGACGTTGAGCCGAACTCCTTGACCATACCATTGAAATCCTTCCTTACAGCTATTGCACAGCCTCCCACTCTCCTATCGTCAGCGTTACCGCAGTAGATGGTGTACTCTCCGACGCTGATGACGGGTCTATCCTTGAGGCGGGTTTCCTGCAAAGCAGCAAACGGTGCATGGAAATAGCTCAGAAGTCTGGATAGCGCAGTTTTTTGGATATCACTCGACAGCGATCGACAGTTCAGGGTGGCGAGGTGTGAAAGCTTGTGGCCAAAGACTCCATGACTCTAGGTACGGATCCTAAGGGTGTTATGGACCAGAGGCCTTAGTGTGCCGGACGGCGACACCTTTATGCACTGTGGGGGATACTTTCGCGATATAGTTGTGCACGCTATATCGCTCGAACGTTCCCTGTGTACACTCAAACGTCTGCTGGGTTCAGTAGAAGCAGGGATAGGTATGTTGATAGGTATGTTAGTATCTTATAGCAAAATGAGAGTGAGCGGTTGAATTTGAACGTGTTGCATGCATGTTTCTAATTAATAGAAACTGTGCTCATGATTGAAATCGCACTTTGGACGATCTTCGGCCCGATTAGGCAGGCAAGAAACTGATTGAGTTGGCACGGTTTTACGCGGTGTCATAACATCCGCATTCACGGTCAAAATTTTTAACGGAATGGGCTTTGCTCAAAATGATCCTGAGTTCAGTTGCTTAGCAAAAAAGTGTAGTGATTTTGCATTGTGCAGATATAGACAACAGATTCGCCTATTTTACACTTCATCGCTAGGGTCACCTAGGAAGAAAGAAAGGGGTTTTGTAAGGCAAACGAAATGTGGTGGGGGCAATTCCTACTCTTGAACGCCGGCGTTCATTTCACATTCATTTTATTTCACATTTAATTCTTGTTCATTATTTTTTTTTACATTTTGAGACGCGCGCACGCTTGTCATGAAGCGCAACCTGCACTTCACATCGCTGCGCACGCTATTCGTAAGACGCTACTCACTCTAGCACGCCGCGCAATCTTCTGCGCACGCTTTTCATGAAGCGCATCTTGCATTTCACGTCGCTGCTCCCGCATAAAGCGCTGCTCACTCTAGCACGCCACGCACTATCCTGCGCGCGCTGTTTCTGAAGCGCTACTCACACTCCGTCTCGCTGCGCACGCTCTTCATAAAGCGCTTCTAA
This sequence comes from Aplectana chamaeleonis, assembly GCA_029168955.1. Taxonomy (NCBI): domain Eukaryota; kingdom Metazoa; phylum Nematoda; class Chromadorea; order Rhabditida; family Cosmocercidae; genus Aplectana; species Aplectana chamaeleonis. The sequence continues at coordinate 724,874 of JAPDOI010000303.1, forward strand.
TTATCCTTTATGCTGCGCACGCTCTACGCAAAACGTTCTTCTTAATTCACGAAGCAGCGCACGCTCTACATAAAACACTACTCACTACCTACCACGCGGCGCAGAGTTCACGTGAAGCGCTACTCGCTTTTTCCAATGCGGCACACCCCTGTATGAAGCGCTACTCACTTTCCACGACGCGGCACAGATCAGGGTTGTGCGTAACTGGATTTTGTAATTTCGTAAATCGTAATTTCCCAAATTCCTCGTAATTCGTAACTGATAATTAGTAGTAAGCCCACACAAAACCCAAACCTCATTCGATGTGTAAACACCTAAGCATTCCAGATGAGGTGTTTCCATATCGGAGAGGGTTTGAGATTGTGTTTCAAAATAACACTGTTTTGAGCAGTACATGAAAAAAAATCAGTATACATACGCGGGATGTAAACGACTTCAATAGACGAAATTGAAACGCCAAGCTCAATCAAATACAAAACATGTGCCGTGTTTTGCAGAACTTTAAAATACGAAAACATAGCAAATCACCGCTTCACCAAGCACTGCTCAATAATGGGAGCCAAGGAGGGCAACACTGAGATGAGAGAAAATAGCGTTTTGATAGTTTTAAACTCAATCTTTCAAGGGAAGGATAATTGGGCAAGGTGGCCATACTAAAGGGTTATACATGCTACTGCAAAACCACTTCTTGACGCAGAAATCAAATCTGCCCTCCACATTTCTGAAGCGTTACTCTGAACGGAGTTATAAGCGTTCTTCCCCATAAACATAAGTTTGTTGGGGTGAAAACAACGGTTCGAGAGGTGAAGGTTTTTCAGAATTCTGGATTGCAAAAAGGTGAAGGTTCTCCATAAATCTGTGATTTCGAAAATAAACTATTTTGAAAATTTTTTCTTTTGGTTTTAGAATTTGACTGAATTCTCAATTTAGAAAACATTTAATAATTTTTTTGAAAAGTTTAAACTGTGCTGCCATACTTTTTTGTAAAATTGTTCCGAGGTGATACTGTTGACGTTGACTGAAGCTTTGCACGAGCTGGTATCAGGCTTTATTCGACGGTTTCGTCTTCTTCATATTCTGAAAGAGCCAAATCCAGTTATAAAAATGCACGATCAAACACCGTAGCGGTTGACTCTCTTCAGAAAATCGACTCCCAAGTTTTCAAACTCATATAATATCAGTTAGGAAATTTCGGATTCGAAATCCTGTAGAGAGTTGACCTTTATGGTGTTTGATCGTGTATTTTCACAACTGGTTTTGGCTCTTTTAGAATCTGAAGAAGGCGAAACCGTCGAAACGTCAGTCGAATGAAGCGTGATACCACCTCGTGCGAGGATGAAGGGAAGAGCGGGGCTACTGATCGGAAATCATCGCTCATCCCACGATTTCGAGTTTTCATTTGTTCACGTCGGAATGCGAGCATGGCGCTTTTGGGGTTTGCCTTGCGCTCGAAGTGGCAACTTCGGGCTCTTTTGGGGCTCTTCCTGGCTCGTTTTCGTGCGCTCTTTCGACTTCAACGTTACAGTGTGCTTCTCAACTACCTATTCCTAGTGAAAACTGGAACACATTTTTATCGTGAACACTGCCTTTACGCATTATCGTACTTGGACCTCGTGGTCCCAGCATGATTCTGCTTGCACTACGTGTTGCAACAGCGGTTGTCTCCAACTGCGCACCGAAATTTCGCTCTGATATACAGTAGCTCCACCAAATGTCTGCGTCCCCAGTGTTCATCATGGGGGTGGTCACTGACAGAAGCGGAACGATTGGTCACACTTGAATTTCGTTATGAACATTTATATTTCGTCATGTCCGACCTACAGGTGACTACGCCCGGCTGGGAATGTTAGGGTGAGGTTGTATCGAAAATTGAAATCTGGAAGAATAATCAAGTATCAGGAATGTGAAAGAAGTGGTAAATTCGTCTATACCGTAGACAACAAACTTACAGTGTTCCCTCAACCACATTTTCACGATTTGTTACGATTCGTTACGATTTTGGGCCGAAATTTCGTAAATCGTAAAAAAATTGCCAAAAACGCCCATAATTCGTAAATCGTAATTCAAAATTACGCACAGCCCTGGCACAGATGCCACATAAAGCACAAATCACTTACCACATCGCGGCGCACGCTCCACATTAAGCGCAACTGACATTCTACGACGCTGCGCTCCCTTTACTTGAAGCACTACTCGCTTTCTACGACGCGGCGAACACTCCATATGAAGGTCAAAAATTGATTGGCCAAAATTTGCTGCGTTTTACAGCTCTCCTATTTTCCTAACATTTACGTTACCAAGTAACCTCCAAAAAAACGACGCACGATCAGACTCTTGACCAGCAAAAGGCATCACGGATCGATGCGTAGAACTGAGCCAAAAGGAGCTATAGGGACCCATTAGCCCGAAAATTCGCCTGAATCATCAACGTGGCATAATTAAGTCTCGATGGAGCATGATTTTTCAAGATCATGAGCGGTTGGTAAGCTGCTAACCGATGTCCTCATCTACCCTAACATGCGGTTAGCGTAACCGTGGCATGACCCAGTTCTCCTCCGGTTAATGAGTGTATGAATCGCAGGTAAATGCTCTTGGTTGACCGGAAATGCAATGATGAATCATAACCTACTCAGACAATAGGTGCGGGCGAATCGCTGGCTTTTGCCGGGCGGATCGACATCCCCCCGCCAAAACGCAGCGATCCGCCCGCTGAGACGACGAAAGGCAGCGATCCGCACGCCGAGGCCACGATGAGGAGCGATCCGCCCGCAACTTGCCGGCGTACCGCCCGTAGAGGCCTTGATTGCCAGCGGTCAGTCCGCACCTATTGTCTGAGTAGAATACCCAACGAGACAGACTAAGTTCACGTTCGAGCTCCCTCCATTTTTAGCAGCTGGTTCGCCACTGACCGGTGCTCTCAACTAACCGCTTCTTTCAACCGGCCAGTCAGCGTGTGAAAAACTAATAACGGTTGCGGTTAGCCGATAACGCTGACTTACCACCGAAAATACTTTGATGAATCCGGCCTCTGCTATTGGTGAAAACCAAGTTGAGACGGTCAGTAAACTCCAAATACCGAGCGGTGCCGATAGCCACAAAGGCACGAAATGATGACCCAGGATTCATGAGAGGATTGAATTGTCGCTATCAGGAATGGTATTCTCCATTACCGGTTAGCATCCCACTGGGATGTTTGGAGCAATTCCAGCGTCGCTGATTGATAATGCTGCCAAACAAAGTGTTTTAATGCGTCATAAACAACCTTCATTGATAGCGGCATCAGACCTCTGAAGTGGAGCCCCACCCCCAACAAGAATAGAGCCCGTGCCTGATGTTGAAAAATGTTCTTCATTCGAAATTTTTTTTGGCTCTTGAGTGGCCACCTTTAACCAGGTTTGAGCCCCGCTTTCATTGCTAAGTCTCTGTTCTTTTTTCAAAGTGGATTGACTTCGTTGAAATCAAAAATGATATCGCCAAGCTCGATGATGAATACCATGTTTAGGTCTGAAAATGACGAGTGCGAGTAGGGAGCTTCGGGGGTCGGACCTGCTCCGCGCGCGGTCGCGTCGCGGACATGCGCTGAACACAGCTCGGCAGCAATCCCTCGGCACAAAGGCTCTCGGCAGTGCACCAATCGTCAGCAATGTCAACATATGAGATGATTTCGTATACGAAATTGAGCAGAGTATTATTTTGAGAGCAATTTACTCAAAAATCGTCAATAGCCACCAGGACGCCGATTATTTATTAGATTTTATAACTTGGATGCTTTCAAACGAGTAAAAACGAGTCACACGTGAATATAACCTGAACATTGAGTGTTTAATACATGCAATCTCATGAGCATGATAGAAAAACCGGATGTGAATAAAAAAATGAGCACAAGCGTTCCAAGGCGTCATCATGACGTTCGACGTAACAAAGAAGGCGTATTAGCCGTAATTTTTTTACACAACAGCAGCAATCAGTGTGAAAACTACTAGCCATATCGGACTAGACCGTTAGATAAACTAGAAAATGGAGAAAATTGTGGTGCGCGCGAAGCGCGCACCTGATTTGGAAAAGGATTGCTTCTGCGCACACCCCCCGTTACAGAATCTCGGTTTGGAAGATAGTTGCAAACTTGGCATTTTCACAAAATGTAGAGCAGTAAAGGTTCTTAACACTGCCCGAGTTTCAGAAAAATCTGTTTCGTGGTTCTCGAGATATTGAAAAATTTGTGAATTTTAAAATGTGTGTCTGTGTGTGTGTCAGTCCGGTGAAACTTTGAATGATAAGAAACATGCTTGGGCAATCGAGAGAAATGGAGTGGTATTGTGATAAGAGTGAATTGATTGCAAGCGTTAGAGTAGGTCTCCTTTACGTCCATCAGGAACCGTATGTACACTGTTTATTGTGCGGGGTCCGACTGGAAGTGTGCCATGCGCAAAGGAATGTGCGCGGTGCCCAACTGGAAGTGTGCCAAACCCCGTGTGTGTGGGACCTGAATGAAAGTGCCGAGCGCTGGAGAAAATGTGCGTGACCCAACTGGGAGCGCGCCAAGGGCCGGGGAAAGTGGGCGGGATCTAACTGGGAGCACGCCAAGCGCCGGAGAGCGTGTGCGGGACCCAACTGGGAGTGCGCCAAGTGCCGGGGAAATTGTGCGGGACCCAACTGGGAACGCGCCAAGCGCCGGGGAACGTGTGCGGGACCCAACTTCGGGTGCGCCAAGCGCCGAGGAAAGCGGGAGGGACCCAACTGGGAGCGCGCCAAGCGCCGGGGAAAGTGTGTGGGACTCGACTGAAAAAGCGCCAGCACCGGGGAAAGAGGGCGGGACCCAACTGGGAGTACGCCAAGCGTTACGAATCGTGTGTTTGACCCAAGTGGGAGGACCGGCAAAGGAGTGAAAATCGAAAACGCGGTTGCGATTCATCCGTTCATCTAGAGACGATTATAAATTGCCACCGGCACAAAATTCTCACGGTAAACAAAATTTATGATAGCCAGTTGATAAAGGGTAGGGTTTAAAAGAAATTGAGAGCGGTGTGTTTTCATTCACATGTGCCCGTGGCAAATTATAATACTGTTTCATTTAGTCGTCATTGGGTTTGAAAACCAAGAAAAGGGGTGTGAACTGTGGTGGCGCTAGAAGGGGTGGGCAAGTGTTATGCAAGAGGGGTCTACTACACAACTGCATGAACATTTGAAAAGTCATATCCGAGGGTGTAATGTGCCTTTAAAAGGAAACTTTTGCTAAAATAAAGTGAAATTATCTAACTGTTTTGCTTTGCTACGGATTAGTATGATTTGGAAATGAAACATTTGTGAGAAACTCAGAAAAGAAGTGAAATGTCTTATGCTACTGATTTGGCATGGGAATAAACTCGAAAGAAGCGCTAAAAACTCAGTGAAATGATTCATCGTTGATTTGGCTGTGCACTTGTTTACTAAACAACAAAAATTGAGTGTGACATAGAAAAACCAAATCACGCACTTCTCTTCTGAAATCAACCTAACGCTTGCAGTTTAGGTTAACAAGTCTCAGGTCCTTGCGAAATTATGTTGCGTCTCCAACCTCAATCATTCAGAAATATTGATTTTCAAGCATTACTAAATTATTTGACGCGTTCGCTTCCGATTGACTATCAATCAATGATAGTGGAAATAACATCACGTAGTGTGTTTATGCGAAGGTCGTCAAATAACAATAAAAGAACTGCTGTCACACGAATACATGAATGCTTAGTAAGAAAAGCGTGATTTGGTTTTTCTATGTCACACTCATTTTTTTGTTGTTTAGTAAACAAGTGCACAGCCAAATCAACGATGAAACATTTCACTGAGTTTTTAGCGCTTCTTTCGAGTTTATTTCATGCCAAATCAGTAGCATAAGACATTTCATTTCTTTTAACGAAGTTCTCACAAATGTTACATTTCCAAATCATACTAATCCGTAGCAAAGCAAAACAGTTAGATAATCACATCTATTAGATTCACATCAATTCTTATCTATACATCTATTAGAGCTGAATTCCGGCATCATTTGAAACATTTTGTTTGCGTTGATTTTCTTTTGACGAAACAATCGTGATTGTGGAAATGAAACAATTTGAAGTGTTAAGGTCTTTCTTCCTTTCTTCGGTTTTGGGATTGGAATTCTTCTACTGTTCCAAAATTTGGAATACTTTAACGCAGTGACATCATCTGCTGTTCCTTATTATGAATTTAATGAGACAAACATCGCTCTCTTATCTTCCCGACGGCGTTCTTGTCTAGTCGCTCCCGCCGCGAAGCGGCTGGAGAGGTTTGGTTTCAACTATTGCATCCAAGATTCCCAGAATTTTCGACCGTTCCTTACAGTTCCATCTAATATTTTCAAGGTCTTCACATAAACTGAATTCATTATTGAAGTAATTCGAATTTTTGTTATTTAGCCCTAGTATCATCTCGTTCTATACATCGTGTCGTAGTTTTTTGTCAACACTGCACCATAAAGTAGAGGCCATTCACAGGTATGTCGAAAGCTGCTTCCGCTGTTGCTACATATTTCCGACAATATAGCAGAAAGGAATGGATGAACTACTTTATGTCGACACATTTTTGGGGACCAGCCGCCAACTGGGGTATACCTCTTGCTGCCCTGGCCGATTTGAAGGTTTGTTTCTCGATTTTCAGAAGAGTAGAATTACGTTACTAAAGAAGGAAATTTCAGAAGAATCCTGATATGATATCTGGGAATATGACAGTTGCGCTATGCATGTATTCCTCCGTATTCATGCGTTTCGCCTGGCATGTTCAGCCGAGGAATCTCCTTCTTTTTGCCTGCCATTTCACAAATTTATCTGCTCAATCGGCCCAGGTTTGTCCTACTACGTGAGAAAAAAGAAAAAAGCCGGGTCTTCTTTGAACTTACAGTGAGTTGAAGTGTCGGAAAGTCAGCATAGTTCAGATCGATTAGAGCTGAGAAAAGCAAGGAAACCCATCAGTTTTAATTGTGGTTGGAACATTTAGTATTCACATAGAATTAAAGAAAATTTCGTATATCGAATAACTGATATCGCTGTCGATAACTATCTTAAAAACCCATAGATGCTTTTTGAATTCCCACATCTGATAAGGTTAGGTGAAATCAATTACCCGTTAATTTCATTTTTTCGGTACTGGTGGTGATAGGGGTTCGGGGTGGAGCGATCCCTCCCGTCTTCCCATTTTTCGCTTTTTTTTCCACAACGGTTGCCTTCGAAGCCGTCAATTGGAGCGGCAGAGCCGGCAAGCGGCCGATGGGTATATTGATATAGAAAATGTTAGTTTTGGGGATTGATGAGGGAAATTGATAAAAAAGCTATAAACCAAGCTGTTTAGAAAGTCCTGCGTTAAATGTGAGTCAGCGATTTTTCCCCGGTCCGTCTGTGGTAGCTGTATCAAGTGTTAAACCAGTCGAAGGCACAATCTTTCTTCTATGTAAGAAAAACTCGTCGTACTTTGAATTCCGCACCAAAGTCTGGAGGAGATTCTGTGCGCCGAAAATCTCTTAATGCCCCGTGCCTTCCTTCTATTCATCGCGGCTATTTCAGTTCAGAGAACATTTGAACTCTGTGAGTACTAGATTATAAAATCAGAACGGATTCGCACAACTCCAATGAGGCGAATTTTGCAATTTTCTCGAAACAAGATCTCCTTCTTTCTTCCATTATCCAACGACCTCAACTTTTTAGTCAAGAATTGTGAACAATGTCTTAACTGGTGATTCTTATATTTATAGGACTTTGTCCGTAGTGCTTAACTAGAAAGTGGGGGCCTTAAAGGCAGCATACACGCTGGTAAACGTAATTGAGATAACTATGGAATTAGAATGGGATGTCACCGAACACAACGCCCACGCATTTTGATGCGTCAAAAACGGCCCACAATGACGCTACACGAGTGAGAAGCTGACCCCGCCCCTGTATCTGCCCGCCTCTTGTATTTGCGTCCTCCTCCGGAACAGGGGTGCTGGGCCATTCCCACCGTCGTCGGTGTGTGTGGTTTACCTATTGTGCCTATTCCACCACCCACAAACGTCGTCGACGGTGGAAATGGCCCAGAACCAGGGATGTGCGTAATAGAAATTTTGTAATTCGTTAGTCGTTCAACCGGCCAATACCCTCGTTAGTCGTTAATCGTTAGTCGCTAAAGATTTATGCTTTGAAAATTATCACGGTCGAGGCAGAAAAAAGCTCCTATGAATAGAAAAAGAAGGCATCAAGAGATGTATGTTTTCCAAAACATCCATGGCCATTGAAGAAACAAAACATTCCTTGTTAAAGAACCCAGTTCAAACTGCAAACCTACATATACATAATTTAAAATATGCACGAAAGCCTAATGGAATGTGTTTATCGGTTTTCGTAATTTTTTTTTTGGTAAGAAAAGAAACAATATGGGAAACCGAAAAAATCTTAAACTCTCGCTTTTTTCCAGCGCAAAATTTGCCATTCTGCGTTATATCATGTTATTTGAGATCTACCCGGTGGTGACAACACGGAGAATTGCACCGACTTTGCACTAATTGTTCTTTCTTCAGCGTCGCGAGCCCAGCGCTTGCGTGGTTCAGGGCTTGTTCCCATTATGGGGAAAGGTCGGAAGAAATTAGCTTCCAAGTTGAAATTTTACCCCTGAGAGGTCCCAGCACCACTTTATAGAAACCCCATATCTCGAATTTATGACTGAGAATCGATGGACGACTCCCTTTACAATCCAATCATCGGATACAGTTCCCGTCGTTGGGCAGTTGTGGCCTGTAGGCACCGCTCCATATTCCCTACCCCTGACAGTGTCCTCTGCAAAAATCTCCGCTAGAGCCGGTCAAAGCAGGAGCCGGTTCAGTGAACCTACGATAAAGTAGCGCGACCGAGGCGAATTCGCATAAACGCTTCGCCTAACCTTGCGTAACGTTCGGTTGAGGTTTTAATGTGGGGGTTCCAGAACTGCGAAGCAGTGTCAGTAGAAATTATAAACGCTAAGGGCTATGGTTATTTTGTACCATCCACCTCGAACAACCAACAGGGCAAAATGTATCAATCCTGGTGCAACCCTTGGGTTGGAGCGCGATTTGAATGACTATTGGCTTTCTAACGAATTTCGGGATTGCTTACGAAAATATTTTCTATTTCGTTAGTCGTTACTCGTAACACCCAAAAAGCCCGTTAGTCGTTAGTCGTAATTACGCACATCCCTGCCCAGAACCCCTGTTTTGGAGGAGGACGCAAATATAGGGGGCAAGCAGATGCAGGGGCGGGGCCAAATTCTTACTCGTTTAGCGTCATTGTGGGTCGTTTTTGACGCTTCAAATTGTGTGGGACTTATGTTCTGTGCCATACCATTCTAATTCCGTAGTTATCTCAATTACGTTTACGAGCGTTTATGCTACCTTTAAAGTATTGGATAGTGAAGATATGATAGTAATTGCTTTTTTTGAAAAAAAAACTCCTAAAAAACTCAGAAAATCGAAAAGAGCAAGGGACATACGAGGATTTTCAATGCCTAACACTCCCTTCATATTTTGATGTCAAATTCGAAGGCGGTCAAGTTTTCTGAGTATTGATAAACGTCATCACGTAGGGTTTCGAATCACAACACACACCAACAGCATTCTTGATCAAAGAATCACGGGCGGACAAGGCAAAATTTGCTGGCCTACATTTGGTTCAGGACTTTCCTAACAGTCTGGCAAAAGCGCATAACGAATATCTCCCTCTCAAATCACTTTGGATTATATGGTCACCACGGTATCTAACATCAATCTCTGGATGGGGGAGGGGGGAGTCGCGAAGCTGGTATGATGGCTTTATCATAAAATTAGAGCGGTTGTTTGTGAGAAAACACAATGGTAGAAAAGGAGAAACGACCGCTCCGCCCTCAAGATAGCGAGATAATAGCTGCATCGCGGCCTCCTAGAAATGGGTAGCGAACCATATTTGATCCAAGCAACACCTTTTTGGGAAATACCTTATCGCAATGAAGAACAGAAGAAGGGAAAGAGTAGGACCCGCACGATGAGTTTTACTTTTCCTTTCAAAGAAGTGAAATGAAAAAATGTCAAATGTGAGAATCATCATATAAGCAAAAATGGAGAACAAAAAGCTACTATTCTAACGGTAATAATGATGTCATTCCTTTCCAGCTGGGCCGTTTCTTGAACCACAACTACCTCCACATTGTTGAGGATCCAATAGCAAAAAAGGAGCGACTACTTGAAGAAGCTGAGGACAAAGCAGCCGGTGTACATGTTAAGCTGAGCTAGAGCTAGTGTTACACAACTAGTGCTACCATATATCATTTCTATCACGCGAGACTACTGTTTAAACTACTCGTATGTTTAGGCATCGATTCGTTTTAATAATAGATTTTTGTAAATGCACGGGTGGATGAGAGAGGAAATAAAAGCTCCATATTCAAGCATATTCTTGGAAACATCCGTTACGCAGATCAAAATTGACTTTCTAGGAGATGTTTTATTGGGCAGCATATTATTAGTAGAACAATCGATACACTAAATAGAGCTATCTGGCTTTTCCTCGTATCCTTTCAGTTCGTTTCGGACGAGAAGGGGATGCAGAGGGCGGCTTCAATGCATGTTTCACTGGTTTTTCAGGTGACGAGGGCGCACTTGCGGCTGATGACGACTGATTTGGCGCAATCGAGCGTTGGGACCGTATTCGTGACCTGAAATGATGAAATGAAGTATTAGTTAGTACAGGCCGGTTTGTGGGATAAGTCCTAAGCACAATTTTAGTCCATTCTTAGTGTCAACTCCTGCCTTTTTCATCAAATGGAAGCAATAGTGAACACACCTTACAACAAAACACCTTCTCGTCGACATCTGAATTGCGTCTTAAAGTGTGTCTGTGATTTCTTGTGTGCGCAGACAGTTGGTTAGGAGCTTGTTGTCAGTTAATTCGATTTTAGACGCATTCTGCGTGAAGGTCAGAAAATGTGGAAAGGCTCTCCTTCAAGTTTCTCATTTGTATTTTTTTCCATTCACCCTGTATAGCATAATTTTGTAATTATTCGAATGGAGGTAGTTGTTGGTTCAGAAGGGAATTCCTCTTACAAGGGACACCTTCGAACATAAAATGGAGTTTTGAAAAACGGTCTTTTGAGAGTTGTTGAGGGCGCAAAAATAAACAATTTAAGATTTTAAAATTTCACTCAGTCCTCACGGGTAGATCAAAAACCACCAAAACAATGAGTTGCGGTAGGTAAAATGCCATTCAATGCACCCTAACCTGACGAAATCCGCTAAAAAAACAGGAAACGGACCCCATATTCGTGTTCAGCGTCCCAAATTACCCCTGGGGCTGAATTTGGGCGAAAAAAAATTTCGACCTCTGAACCCCCAAAAATGGCGTTGAGCTTCTTACCTCATGGGGCTCCAAAGGTCGAGAAAAAATTTAGGACTGAAACTTCGCTTTCGGAGGTTATTTAAAGTGCTCATGACGAATCTGAGGTCAGTTTATCGATTTTCGACAGATTACGGTAGATTACGGTGGGTATAAGGTAGTTGGGGGTGTGTATACAAGTCTGTTGGTACCTGCTCGTTGGTGCCCCTGCTTCTACTGAACCCAGCAGACGTTTGAGTGTACACAGGGAACGTTCGAGCGATATAGCGTGCACAACTATATCGCGAAAGTATCCCGCACATTGCATAAAGGTGTCGCCGTCCGGCACACTAAGGCCTCTGGTCCATAACACCTTAGGATCCGTACCTAGGGAGTCATGGAGTCTTTGGCCACAAGCCACAATTTCGCCCCCCTGAACTGTCGATCGCTGTCGAGTGATATCCAAAAAACTGCGCTATCCAGACTTCTGAGCTATTTCCATGCACCGTTTGCTGCTTTGCAGGAAACCCGCCTCAAGGATAGACCCGTCATCAGCGTCGGAGAGTACACCATCTACTGCGGTAACGCTGACGATAGGAGAGTGGGAGGCTGTGCAATAGCTGTAAGGAAGGATTTCAATGGTATGGTCAAGGAGTTCGGCTCAACGTCGTGTCGGAATGCATTCGTACGACTGCGGGATCACAGAGGATTCAATCTGTGGATAGTGAGTGCTCATGCGCCCACTGAAACCGCCGAAGACAATTCGAAGGATGCGTTTTATGAGGAACTCAATACGTTGCTGGCCAGGATACCTTGTCAACATGCTGTTGTCGTGGGGATTGACGCAAATGCGAAGATGGGACTTGATCAGGAATCCGAAGTACTCGGTAAATGGTTCTACCCAGTGGAGCAAACATCAGGACAATGGCTACCGCCTTGTCGACTTTTGTGAACGCAGTGGTCTGATTATTGCATCGACATTCAAGAGGAATCATCGCCGCCATCAGCTTACGTGGCAGGGACCAACCCGGCTATCTCCAGAAGAGCAGCGGAAGCGGAAGATGACAACTTTGAAACTACAGCTTGACTATGTCCTGACGAGGAATATTCCAGTATCGGACATTCGAAGATCTAGAGCTGTGTGGGATGTCGCATTCGATTCGGATCACCGTCCTGTTCTGTTGAACTTCACTGCGAGGATTCATAAGAGGAAGCGAGGGGCTCAGCCTCTCCAGAGGATTGACATGACAAGTCTCAGAGATGAAGAGTGCAGAAGGAATTTCCGACAACGCGTTTCTATTCACATCGGAGTACGGACTAAGAAGAAACTTTGCGACGCGGATTCTTTTTGTCAAATGCATCCAGGACGCTTCGAAAGAAGGCACTCCCGGTTGTACAGCCTAAGAAGAAGTTCGCCTACGTCTCAGAAGAAACAACATCTACCTACAACAGAGTATGTGCTCTCGAACTGCAGGAAACTTCGTGGAGGAGAAGCGTCTGAGGGAGGAAGTTGCGTCCCAGGCAGCTTCAAAGTGACCGCGAACGAGGTGGACGTGTAGAGCTAAGGAGTTCGAGAAGGCTTGGGAGGAGAAGAATCCGAGGAAAGCCTACACGTTGCTGCGACAGTATAGCGGGAAGATGAAGAGATGTTCTCCTGTCTTGAACACTACCAATGGAGTTGCAGTTGGTGATGCGACGCTGCCAATATGGAAGGATTACTTCAGTTCACTACTGAATCGTCCAGCGCCATCAGTACCTGAGCTCCCGCATGTTCAGAGCACATTACGATGTCAGTGAGGAACCGCCGACTGAGTCTGAAGTTTTTGGATTGTGTCCGGAAAATGAAGAATGGAAAGGCAGGTGGAGATGACAACATCACTGCTGAAATGCTGAAAGCTCTTCCTCCGTCTGGGATTCGTGAAATGACCAACACCATCCGTGCCATATGGATGAGCGAAAGGATACCCGATTCGTGGAGACATGCGATCATCGTACCTCTTCACAAGAAAGCTATCCGTCACGGATCCTAAGAACTACAGAGGAATATCTGCTACTTCGTGTCATGTACAAGGTTTTAGAACGTATCATTCTCGAGCGACTTATCAAACATCGTGAAGGAACGACCAGAGATGAGCAAGCCGGTTTTCGACCTGGAAGATCGACCATCGACCAAGTGTTCGTCGTGAGAAGAGTAATTGAATCGTGGCAGCGGTTTTCGAAGCCATTACAGCTTGCTTTTTGGACTTTGAAGCCGCGTTCGACTCTCCTCATCGTGATCGATTGCTCAATGCTCTGCGAGCAGATGGAGTCCCGGAAAAGTATGTTCGGTTAATCGAGGACATGAACAAAGGAACAACAGCAGCAGTTCGTACACCTGTCGGATTTACGTCAGCTTTCGAGGTGAAAACAGGAGTAAGGCAAGGAGCCGTTGCAGGACCTTTTCTTTTCAACTTCGCCGTTGATGACATCATGCGTAGAGTTGCAGAACAGTTTCCTGCGGATGTGATCCTAACACCATCAGGACGCTCCCTGGTCGACCTGGAGTACGCCGACGACATTGTGTTATTCGCTGAAAACAACGCAAAACTGCAAAGGATTGTGAACCTCGTTTCGAAGTATGCGGCAGCCTATGGACTTCGTCTTCGTCCCGACAAATGCAAGCAGATGTGGGTCTCTCAGAGGCCTTCAACTGGAGTTTGTGTGGACGGACAACGTATCGAACTGGTGGACGATTTCTGTTATTTGGGCTGTTTGCTGAAGAACGATGGTAGTTATGCAGCGGATATTCGACAACGATGTGCGCAAGCTACGTCTGCATTCAATTCTCTAACCAAGTGTTTGTGGTCTACCACCATCGCGAAGGAAGTCAAGTTGCGCGTCTACCTATCCGCTATTCGCCCTATCATGATGTACGGATCCGGAGACGTGGGCAGCACCGAAAACGCAGATGGAAAGGTTGGATTGCACGGAGAGGAAGCTTTTAGGCGTTTCCTTCGCTATTTCTCGCCGCCTGTATGCCATAACGAAGACCTTTACAAGGAAATCGACGCAGTACATCAACGCTTGACACGAGGGAGGTGCCAGCATCTCCTAACGCCATCTCAAGCAGCAATGGAAAGTCGACTTCGACTGCTCGGGCATATACTAAGAAGAACGCCGGATCGTCTCGTACAACACGCTTTAAAAATGCTTCCAAATCCTGTCTGGAAACGGCCACCTGGGCGTAGGCGAAAGTTCTGGACGGATGTGGTTAAAGAGGATTTAAAGTCACTCGGCATCGAAAGACAGTTCAGGCGCGATGTTTCGTTTCGCAGGAAATGGAATAGTGACAGCTGGATGGAATGTGTTCAAATTGTGGCTGAAGACCGTGAAAAATGGACACGGCTGACTACTAGGACGGCACACCTCGGTGAAGATGCGGAATGACCGCGTCAGGCGAAAGCCAACCGATTAAGTCAAGTAAGTCATAAGGTAGTTGGGTGAAAATGTCAGAATTGACTCAAAATTTCTGAACAGGGGTTATTCGGGGTGCTGAATACGAATTTGATGTTAAATTGTCAATTTTCAAATTATGAAGGTATGTTTAGGCCCTCTATGTCATGAACACTACCGTAAACTACAGTAAACCTCAGAATTTCGGCAAACGATCTCTAGATTCCTGTTCAGCACCCTAGATTACCCCTACATACAAGTTTTGAGCCGAATCCAGAAACTTTTTCCAAACCATCCTAAAAATTCCTTGATGGGTACCCTTGCCTTGTCGCGAGGCTTGGAAAAACGACTATAACTTCTTTTCAAGCTGCGGAGAGCATACTCGGATTCTACGTCCAAATGGCACCAGAAAACTACATTTAAACCAGAATGGCCAGGCTGAATAAAAGAAGTTATCTTGTAAGATGCGTTTTCAAAAGAGTGGTTCTGTTTGGAATTGATAACGACACTTTTCTTGAGTCTTTGAGACATGCGCTAAAGTATTAGGTTGCTTCAATGGATTTTGTAGTTTAGGTAAACCCACTTCTGTTTACAACATTTCTAAAAAGATTGATCATTGATCAAGGAACAAGTCCACGAAGTTTCATTTGGTCCGAACTTTTTTCCAGCGTCATATATCAAAATAAGTCCCCTAAAGTGTTTCTCCGAATTAAGGACGGTTTTTTCTGTAACATATGTGGGGGAGAAGGGTAAGGGTATTCTTGATATTCTAGCAATTGTCGAAACCTCGGAATTTCTAGTTTCTAACATTGATGTGAACCGTTCTCCATTTATATCACGTAACCTCTGCGATATAAGAAAAGAGGTATAAAAAACAAGAGACACTGTTAAAACTCAAAACAAGTAAGGTGAACACATAGAAATGTCATTACTACCAGCCATAATGCAGTAATGAACCCACAGTATTCGAACCATTTTTCAATTGCTTCGTGATCCAACGCCTAACCGACTGAGCCACGGTGTGCTGCTACCTCATCCTGACTATCACATTGCAAGGAACGGTGGTTTGAATGCAACGAGCATTGTTCAGGGGATCAATGAACACGTCATAACTCGAGAACCTAGCTAGATTTCATCTTCAAACTTTTAGGAGAACCTTTTCAGATGATTTCAAGGCCACTGTATAGCTCACATTTGTGCTACGTCCTCCCAATCCAACGTTCTGGTTTCTTTCCTTTTTTGATCGTTTTTGATCTACCCGTGAGGACTGAGTGGAATTTTAAAATTGTGGTGAGCGCGAAGCGCTCACCAGGATTTGGCTTTGATCTCTTCCCGCGCGGATGCCCTACAATGAGATCACCTATTCATACCGTCAACAGAGGTATGAGCTGTACACTATTCGACGCGCTGCAAGAAATTACATATGTGTGCAACTTTTCATCCCAACTGGTCCCCGCTTTCTAAAGTTATGATCTCTCAAAGTACGCAAAAACGTTCTCCACCACCGCCTCCGCCACCGCCTCCGCCTCCACCTCCGTCCGTCGAAAACCATTTTTTGGAAGGCGTGGACCAAATCGCTCGAAAATTTGTGACTAGAGGTAATCGGCCACGGGAATGACGAAAATAATTGTCAGAACTCACCATAATGACTTCTGGGCCCTAACGGGCGTTTGAAACTCGGAAACCGGCCTCTCAAGAATAGTTTATGAAAATGGTGGGTTTTTCGTTATCAGTCATTGTTTTCTTAGACTCCATATAAACACCTTGCTCTCCAGGGTGGTGTACTTTGAACGTCCGGCTCGGAAGAGGACGCTGTGCGGGTTGATGTACTTGACCGCGGCGCGTATTCGTTCAAAGCGCACCATCGATAAGAAGGCGTCGCAGGATGTGCTGAAGTGTCGGTTGACTATGTGAGACCTCAGTAGGGGTGTGCAGGACGTCGTAGAATGTGGGCAGGGCCTCAGTAGGAGTATGCAGGACATCATCGAACGTGTGCAGGACCTTAGTAGGAGTGTGCAGGACATCATGGAACGTGTGCAGGACCCCAGTAGGGGTGTGCAGGACGTCGTAGAATGTGTGCAGGACCTCAGTAGGAGTGGGCAGGACATCATGGAACGTGTGCAAGACCTCAGTAGGAGTGTGCAGGACATCATGGAACGTGTGCAAGACCTTAGTAGGAGTGTGCAGGACATCATGGGACCTGTGCAGGACCTCAGTAGGAGTGTGCAGGACATATTGGGACCTGTTCAGGACCTCAGTAGGAGTGTGCAGGACATCATGGAACGTGTGCAAGACCTTAGTAGGAGTGTGCAGGACATCATGGAACGTGTGCAAGACCTTAGTAGGAGTGTGCAGGACATCATGGAACGTGTGCAAGACCTTAGTAGGAGTGTGCAGGACATTATGGAACCTGTGCAGGATCCCAGTAGGGGTGTGCAGGACGTCGTAGAATGTGTGCAGGACCTCAGTAGGAGTGTGCAGGACATCATGGAACGTGTGCAAGACCTTAGTAGGAGTGTGCAGGACATCATGGGACCTGTGCAGGACCTCAGTAGGAGTGTGCAGGACATCATGGAACGTGTGCAGGACCGTAGTAGGAGTGGGCAGGACATCATGGGACGTGTGCAGGACCCCAGTAGGGGCGTGCAGGACGTCGTGGAATGTGTGCAGGACCTCAGTAGGAGTGTGCAGGACATCATGGAACGTGTGCAAGACCTTAGTAGGAGTGTGCAGGACATCATGGGACCTGTGCAGGACCTCGGTAGGAGTGTGCAGGACATCATGGAACGTGTGCAAGACCTTAGTAGGAGTGTGCAGGACATCATGGGACCTGTGCAGGACCTCAGTAGGAGTGTGCAGGACATCATGGGACCTGTGCAGGACCTCAGTAGGAGTGTGCAGGACATCATGGATCGTGTGCAAAACCTTAGTAGGAGTGTGCAGGACACCATGGGACCTGTGCAGGACCTCAGTAGGAGTGTGCAGGACATCATTGTACGTGTGCAGGACCGTAGTAGAAGTGGGCAGGACATCATGGGACGTGTGCAGGACCCCAGTAGGGGTGCGCAGGATGTGGTAGAATGTGTGCAGGACCTCAGTAGGAGTGTGCAGGACATCATTGTACGTGTGCAGGACCGTAGTAGAAGTGGGCAGGACATCATGGGACGTGTGCAGGACCCCAGTAGGGGTGTGCAGGATGTGGTAGAATGTGTGCAGGACCTCAGTAGGAGTGTGCAGGACATTATGGGACCTGTGCAGCATCCCATTAGGGGTGTGCAGGACGTCGTATAATGTGTGCAGGAACTCAGTAGGAGTGTTCAGGACATTGTGGGACCTGTGCAGGACCCCAGAAGGGGAGTGCAGGACGTCGTAGAATGTGTGCAGGATCTCAGTAGGAGAGTGCAGGACATCATGGAACGTGTGCAGGACCCTAGTAGGAGTGTGCAGAACATCAAAGGACGTGCGCAGGACCTCCGTTTAATGTCCAGGACACCGTATGCAAGTCATGCCCCCGAATCAACAAGAGCGATAGGCAAGTGCGCCAGAACAAGGCTATCGTAATCTCACTCGAGTTGGCTCTAAAATTTTCTAAGTTCTGACTCCGAATTCGCTACATCTTCACTACCGCTGGTGTTGTTTTTCTGCTTGTAGTCCAGGCAGATCCTCAACTGCTGACCTCTGGAGAAGGACGGTGTGTGAATGAAGACACACCGCTCTTCACTTCTTTTATCTTCATCATTGATCAATTGGGTATCATCAAATTTGTTTAAGAGAGCCGAATAACATCATTCCTAAGATTACGGTGGTCCTCTTCTGGCGCACTTAACTATCGTTCGCGCTGGAAATCATTTTCCATTTTTCAGGCTCAATTTTATGATTGAGCCCGGTAGACCACACTGGTAAACTTTGGCGCGTCAAAAACGTTGGACGATGAGGTTGGAAGGCGTCAAAGATTAATATCCGCCACCAATTCTCACCAGTCATCTTGCACTTTTTCCTAGAATGTTGGTGCGACCGTAAGACAACAGGAAAAATAGCTACGGCACGAACTCCACATGCAGAAAAACTCCGAAAATGATTTTGGCGCGAAATTCAAATTCGTATTTACAATGTGTTCCGATTGACTTTTCTTTAATGAAGAAGGGAGTTGAAAGAAGAATGAAGGTTTTTCATGGGCCCCTTCAACATTTTCGTTCACTAGAGGGGCCAAGCTACGCAAAAACATGAAAAAATAATATACGGTTTTCTGCGCGTACGATGTCTTTAACTCTCGTTCTTGTTCCGAAACAGACATATGGGCCGGCGCAGACGAGCCACGTCAGCAAGAACCGGTGAAGTTTGGCTAGAGCGACTGACCCTGGGTCTATCCTAGACGGGGTGAGGCCACCCAACTCAGACAGTAGGTGCGGGCGGATCGTTGGCAATTGGCGGGCGGATCGACATCCCTCCCGCCATCCGCCCGCCAGTAGCCAGCGATCCGCCCGGCAGTAGCCAGCGATCCGCCCGGCAGTAGCCAGCGATCCGCCCGCCGTTAGCCAGCGATCCGCCCGCCAGTAGCCAGCGATCCGCCCGCCATTAGCCAGCGATCCGCCCGCCACTTGCCAGCGATCCGCCCGCCACTAGCCCGCCCTCGATGCCACATGTTAGTTCCCGGTGGTTCACACCACGGTCTCCGTGTGCGGGACCACCCCCTCCCCCTAGCCGTGGGGACCATCCCCTCAGCTGCCAAATTTATCCTTCGGCCTCTGAGTGATCCTTCAGAGGTGACTTTAAGTCACCATTCAGGATCGGCCTCGAAATGCCGAGTGAGCAGTCAGTGCGATGGAGCGCCTTTTATACCCTTCGGTTTGTTTACTCTGAGCATGATACTGATAACAGAAAAGAACTCGTCAATGATTGACAAGTTTCACCGTGTAAAATTTGAGCGGGCGGATCGCTGGCTATCAAAGCAGTGGCGGGCGGATCGCTGGCAGGTTGCGGGCGGATCGCCGCTTTAGAGCTTGCCGGCGATCCGCCCGCTAGCGTGATCAACTTTTCCAGGTGCCGCTATCCGCCCGCCAAAACGCAGCGATCCGCCCGCAACGGCTTTGATAGCCAGCGATCCGCCCGCCGAGGCCACGATGAGCAGCGATCCGCCCGCAACTTGCCGGCGGACCGCCCGGAGAGGCCTTGATTGCCAGCTGTCAGTCCGCACCTGTTGTCTGAGAAGATTCACTCATAGAAATGATGAAAAATTCTGATAAAAGATGTCTGATACTGCTATCAATCATTGTTTTTATAGAAACGTCATGAAAATACTACGACTGGTTGCCTTACCAATCGGTGGTTCATTTCACTTCTGTCTTGAATGGCGGGTGCCCCCCTCTCCCCCGTCTAGGATTGTGCCCCAACCCTGTACAATTGGGTCATTTTAAAACTCATTTCTTCATTTTCTCGACTTTTAAATTCAAATAGTATATGCCTTGTATCTTGTCTGTAGGAAGCCGCGTTGCAACTATTATCTTGCAATCCTAGCAGCTGTTTCTTCATTTCTACCACTATGTCTTGAAGAAAAACAACTTGCCTTTTAGAGCTTGACGATATTGTAGAAGGGAAACCCTTGTAAAAAGTGAAATTTCTGAAAGTTGGGCTCCGCAGAAAAGGTCAAGGATTTGGCATTGCTCCTAAATGTTGTGAAATTGTTTTATTGGATTTGGCTCTCAACTTGATTTTTCAAATGTAGTGAAATTGTCGAAATGATTTGGCTGTGATGATACTATATGCAGATAACATAATCATTAAATGTAGTGAAATTGTTGCAAACGGATTTGGCAGGAGCTCTATCAATTATCACAGTCAAATCACGCGTCAGAAGGTCCTCTGGCGAGCGAATGAAGACAAAAAGAAAAAAATAATAATCCTCAGTCAACAATGCTGAACGAAACGTGGCCTTATGGGCTAGAATTAAGGTTTCCGAATGCTATTCTGCCTTTTCAGTGTAGCTCCCACTAACAATAAGGTACCAGACCTTCCCTCACCGATGAGATAAAAATCATGAAAACGAAATCTAACGCAATTTACTCGCTACTGACTATGTCTTCGTGTCCTCAACGCTTTCACGGTTCGCATTGTATAGAAACGTTTTGCTGCTAGGTTTATTCCTGTTCTCATTCGATTCAATATGCGCTCCAAGGAAAACCCCTTCTGACGCGTGATTTGACTGTGATAATTGATAGAGCTCCTGCCAAATCCGTTTGCAACAATTTCACTACATTTAATGATTATGTTATCTGCATATAGTATCATCACAGCCAAATCAATTCGACAATTTCACTACATTTGAAAAATCAAGTTGAGAGCCAAATCCAATAAAACAATTTCACAACATTTAGGAGCAATGCCAAATCCTTGACCTTTTCTGCGGAGCCCAACTTTCAGAAATCTTAAATTGGTTCTTTTTAACTCCTCTACAACCCTCAAAAGACCGTTTTTCAAAACTCCATTTTATGTTCGAAGTGGTCCCTTGTTAGTCAAAATGGTCATTCCAATAAAATACACGCTTTAAACTTTTAAAAGCTAAATATGCTCGCCGAAGCTGCCGGGAATCACTCCGGAAGAAGTTATAGGCGTTCTCAATGTTTGGCGGTTTGGTACGGGTCGGGCGAATTTTAGAGAATTCTGCTAAAAATTTTATTATCCTCATACTCTATATGCAGCGGTAATTTAAGGTGTTAAACACGAAACTGGGATCCGCTTTTTACTGGAGGTAACGGTATGACGTCAGTAAACTCGTGTAGCCTATCTTCAAGGCAGTGTTCACGATAATTTTCGTCTCCGAGTTTTTCACATAAAACAATGCTTTGGCCTCCAAGTTATACCAAAATCACGAAGAAACGGCGAGAAACGCATTAAAACGTCTTATTTCAGTGACATTATTCTATCAAATGGACTAGTTGTCCGGCTGAATAAACATGTTCATGGTGGTTGTCACCGGTGGAAAATTGGGTCAATCGAAAATAGAAGAATATTTTATGCAAAGCAGGATTAGTTAGGGTCTGAAGGAAAAGGCGTAGTAATAGAGAGTAGAGAATTTCAAAGGACGGGACCACAAAAGATTTGATTGTCACAACAAACACTTCCTGTGACACCTAAGAGGCGGGGTGATACTTAAGAATTTCGGGTACTTCTGGTAAGTTTTTCTCAATTTCTACGTCATTTTAGTTCTGCCCGGGGGCCACTTAATATAGCGAACAATCTCAAAACCGAAGATTATCGTGAGCACTGTCTTTAAAGGCATGGTACGCTCAGAATTTCAATTTCGAGAATTCTCGCTGAATCGGAGCTTATGCTACACGTAGTCTCAAGAAGCGTGCGACAACTGCAGAAAAAAACGATCTTCTAGTTATTCCAGGCATTTCTGTCAAGCACCGTGTCAAAAAAGTATGCCCATTGTGCATGTTCTAGCCACCGACCCCGTATCCTTTGAAACAATCACGTGAATATCTACATTCTGGTCATGATTATCATGCTGCGGATACAGTAGTCCCTGACTACAAATCTGTTATCTTCAAAATAATAGGCAGGCTAAAAGTTCGTGAACAGGCTACGTGATACAACCCAACATTGGTCCGACCCCCACTCAAGTCAAGCGATTTGCTTAGCTCCCCCCTTGGAAAAAAGTGATGGCGACAACCGGGAGAGGGAGGGGGGAGGACGCTTCACTTTGCAATTTTTTTAGTGAAAAAAATCGAGATCAAGACTACACTGATGCATCGATTGTTCCTAATAATGCAATAAATAAATGTTTTCCACGAAAGCAGAAAAAAACAACTCTCCTGCGACAATGATACCAAATGATTGTTCAATGGATGAACATTAATTAGTGCCCTGAGGACACATAGGTGCGGTTTCGGGCATGAAAACCACATTTAGTAATTGGCTGTTCAGATTTGAAAACGCACCCCAAATTTCATGGACGACGCTCTAAGCCGAACAGCGCTACATAGGGTGGGGTCCATGAAAAAATCGATAGCTGTGAAATAATTACAAGTATTTAACGAGATTTTAATTAGAGAGTTTCGCGTTGCTACCACGTGCGGAAAATCTAGTCACGGACCTAAGTAATTGATTTCAATCTTTTAACCGGTTAAAAACGGTCTTTGAAGACCCATTTTTAGCGGTGATACAATCGATGTATCACACCTAAAAATGGGTCTTTAAAAACCGTTTTTAACCGGTTACAAGAATGAAATTGATTGCTTGGGTCTGTGACTAGGTTTTCCGCACGATGTAGCAACGCGAAACTCCCTAATTCAAATTTCGTAAAATACTTGTGAATATCTCACAGGTATCAATTTTTTCATGGACCCCACCCTATGTAACGCTGTTCGGCTTAAAGCTGCGTCCATGAAATTTTGGGTGCGTTTTCAAATCCGGATTGCCAATTATCATTCGTGGTCTTCATGCCCGAAACCGCACGTATGTGCCCTCAGAACATAAAAACAGGCTCCAACCACCTTACGTAGCGCTCTTGGGCTTGAAGCTGCATTCAACAAATTTTGGGTGCGTTTTCACATGCGGACATTAGTATTCAAAATGTGGGTTCCGCGCCCGCAACCGCACCTATGTGCCCTCAGGGCATAAAAATCCTATGCTTCAGGCAATATCGCATCTCGGACACGAGTCAATTTGGTGGAGTAAATTGCAAGAGATATAACAGTGAACAATGCTCTTCTCAAAGAGTCAACTAACCATTATTTCTAAGAATTGCGAAATTTTTCAACCTTTATCGGGATCGAACCTGTGAATCCTATATAGCCTAAAAATGCATCTTAGATTACGAAATTCCGGAACAACTGTGTCATTTCGTTGACAGGATAGTCCGCTTATAATGACCCCCTTTGCTGACATATCCAAGAGCGCTTTGGTGACACACTGCCTGGCCGCGACTCCTCAATGCTGAGTCATTAACGATGGCCATGCTACTGTCGTCTATTGTCTTGCATACTTCATAATTGTAAGCTCTTCTTGTGTGTTCCTGCCTTATTTTTACATCTCCATTTCATATCTTGCCTCATTTGTTTTTTCGCAGTTGTTTCTCACTATTCAGTTTCTTGTTTGGTCTCCTGTCTCATTTTGCTCCCTCAGTATATCTCCAGTTTTATTTATACCTCTTATTGTGATCTCATTTTGCCGTAATTTTTTATACTAACGGTATACTTCAGCTCTCAACCCCCCCCCGCTCTGATAGAAGTCCATCTTGATCTATCAAAAAGGGGTCTTTCAAGCGAAAGAGGTTTGGTTGGCGTCAGAAACGTTCCAACATAAAGGGAACAATAGGTAAGTAGATTGAGGAGAGTCTACAAAAAAAGAAAAATATTCTCTGAGAGTAATTTTCTTGGTGACTTCTTAAGAGCGGAAACAAACCGTTGTGGCATATTACGATGATGAGTTTAGTGTCTTTCGGAAAAAGGACTTCTATTCGTTTAACGAGATTTTACGGAATTACTCTTGCTTAATGCTGTATTTCTATTTTATAGTTTTACTTCTCCTTCCAGCAAGACCTAACCGTCTGTCTAAGTCTTTGCGACGTCATCTTCTATTCTGATGGTAAGAGATAGGTTTACATGCACATACGTTTAAACGGTTCTCGCGTAATCAAGACCATTTTTGGAACCACAGAGTGCTTCCGTGCAGAACACCGCAACGGTTTGTTTTCGCTATTAAGAAGTTTCCACCAAGAAAATTACTCTCAGAGAATATTGTTCACTTTTTGTAGACTCTCCTCAATCCACTTACCTATCGTCCCCTTTTTGTTGGAACGTTTCTGACGCCAACCAAACCTCTTTCGCTTGGAAGACCCCTTTTTGATAGAATTGTTCGCTTTTTATTGATATTACGAAGTAATATCTATGAATAAATCTTCAATATTTTTCAAATAGCATGGATTGCTATAATAATCAGTAAGCAACAAACTTGTTGCTCACGCTACAAATGAAGCGCTACTCACTTTCCACGACGTCCTGATGAACGTCATAACTATGTACTTTGCATGACACCCTGATGACGTCATCAGATGCCCTATGTACTTTGCATGACACTCTGATGACGTCATCAGATGCACTACTCACTTTCCACGACGTCCTGATGAACGTCATCAGATGCCCTATGTACTTTGCATGACACCCTGATGACGTCATCAGATGCCCTATGTACTTTGCATGACACTCTGATGACGTTATCAGATGCCCTATGTACTTCAGATGACACCCTGATGACGTCATCAGATGCCCTATGTACTTTACATGACACCCTGATGACGTCATCAGATGCTATGTACTTTATATGACACCCTGATGACGTCATCAGATGCCTTATGTACTTTATATGACATCCTGATGACGTCATCAGATGCCCTATGTACTTCAGATGACACCCTGATGACGTCATCAGATGCCCTATGTACTTTGCATGACACCGTGATGATGTCATCAGATGCTCTATGTACTTTACATGACACCCTGATGACGTCATCAGATGCTATGTACTTTATATGACACCCTGATGACGTCATCAGATGCCCCCTATGTACTTTATATGACACCCTGATGACGTCATCAGATGCCCTATGTACTTTACATGACACCCTGATGACGTCATCAGATGCACTATGTACTTTACATGACACCCTGATGACGTCATCAGATGCCTTATGTACTTTATATGACACCCTGATGACGTCATCAGATGCCCTATGTACTTTACATGACATCCTGATGACGTCATCAGATGCACTATGTACTTTACATGACACCCTGATGACGTCATCAGATGCCCTATGTACTTCAGATGACACCCTGATGACGTCATCAGATGCCCTATGTACTTTACATGACATCCTGATGACGTCATCAGATGCACTATGTACTTTACATGACACCCTGATGACGTCATCAGATGCCCTATGTACTTCAGATGACACCCTGATGACGTCATCAGATGCCCTATGTACTTTGCATGACACCGTGATGATGTCATCAGATGCTCTATGTACTTTACATGACACCCTGATGACGTCATCAGATGCACTATGTACTTTACATGACACCCTGATGACGTCATCAGATGCACTATGTACTTTACATGACATCCTGATGACGTCATCAGATGCACTATGTACTTTACATGACACCCTGATGACGTCATCAGATGCCCTATGTACTTCAGATGACACCCTGATGACGTCATCAGATGCCCTATGTACTTTGCATGACACCGTGATGATGTCATCAGATGCTCTATGTACTTTACATGACACCCTGATGACGTCATCAGATGCACTATGTACTTTACATGACATCCTGATGACGTCATCAGATGCACTATGTACTTTACATGACACCCTGATGACGTCATCAGATGCCCTATGTACTTTACATGACATCCTGATGACGTCATCAGATGCACTATGTACTTTACATGACACCCTGATGACGTCATCAGATGCCCTATGTACTTCAGATGACACCCTGATGACGTCATCAGATGCCCTATGTACTTTGCATGACACCGTGATGATGTCATCAGATGCTCTATGTACTTTACATGACACCCTGATGACGTCATCAGATGCACTATGTACTTTACATGACACCCTGATGACGTCATCAGATGCACTATGTACTTTACATGACACGCTGATGACGTCATCAGATGCCCTATGTACTTTACATGACACCCTGATGACGTCATCAGATGCCCTATGTACTTTACATGACACCCTGATGACGTCATCAGATGCACTATGTACTTTACATGACACGCTGATGACGTCATCAGATGCCCTATGTACTTTACATGACACCCTGATGACGTCATCAGATGCACTATGTACTTTACATGACACGCTGATGACGTCATCAGATGCCCTATGTACTTTACATGACACCCTGATGACGTCATCAGATGCCCTATGTACTTTGCATGACACCCTGATGACGTCATCAGATGCCCTATGTACTTTGCATGACATCCTGATGACGTCATCAGATGCACTATGTACTTTACATGACACCCTGATGACGTCATCAGATGCCTTATGTACTTTGCATGACATCCTGATGACGTCATCAGATGCACTATGTACTTTACATGACACCCTGATGACGTCATCAGATGCCCTATGTACTTTGCATGACACCCTGATGACGTCATCAGATGCCCTATGTACTTTACATGACACCCTGATGACGTCATCAGATGCACTATGTACTTTACATGACACGCTGATGACGTCATCAGATGCCCTATGTACTTTACATGACACCCTGATGACGTCATCAGATGCCCTATGTACTTTGCATGACACCCTGATGACGTCATCAGATGCCCTATGTACTTTACATGACATCCTGATGACGTCATCAGATGCACTATGTACTTTACATGACACCCTGATGACGTCATCAGATGCCCTATGCACTTTAGATGACATCCTGATGACGTCATCAGATGCCCTATGTACTTTGCATGACACCCTGATGACGTCATCAGATGCCCTATGTACTTTACATGACACCCTGATAACGTCATCAGATGCCCTATGTACTTTGCATGACACCCTGATTACGTCATCAGATGCCCTATGTACTTCAGATGACACCCTGATGACGTCATCAGATGCCCTATGTACTTTGCATGACACCCTGATTACGTCATCAGATGCCCTATGTACTTTACATGACATCCTGATGACGTCATCAGATGCACTATGTACTTTAGATGACACCCTGGTGACGTCATCAGATGCCCTATATACTTTAGATGACACCCTGATGACGTCATCAGATGCCCTATGTACTTTGCATGACACCCTGATTACGTCATCAGATGCCCTATGTACTTCAGATGACACCCTGATGACGTCATCAGATGCCCTATGTACTTTGCATGACACCCTGATAACGTCATCAGATGCCCTATGTACTATAGATGACACCCTGATAACGTCATCAGATGCCCTATGTACTTTACATGACATCCTGATGACGTCATCAGATGCCCTATGTACTATACATGACACCCTGATGACGTCATCAGATGCCCTATGTACTTTACATGACATCCTGATGACGTCATCAGATGCACTATGTACTTAACATGACACCCTGATGACGTCATCAGATGCCCTATGCACTTTAGATGACCCTGAGGACATCATCAGATGCCCTATGTACTTTGCATGACACCCTGATGACGTCATCAGATGCACTATGTACTTTACATGACACCCTGATGACGTCATCAGATGCCCTATGTACTTTGCATGACACCCTGATGTCGTCATCAGATGCCCTATGTACTTTACATGACATCCTGATGACGTCATCAGATGCCCTATGTACTTAACATGACACTCTGATGACGTCATCAGATGCCCTATGTACTTTAGATGACATCCTGATGACGTCATCAGATGCCCTATGTACTTTGCATGACACCGTGATGATGTCATCAGATGCTCTATGTACTTTACATGACACCCTGATGACGTCATCAGATGCACTATGTACTTTGCATGACACCCTGATGACGTCATCAGATGCACTATGTACTTTACATGACACCCTGATGACGTCATCAGATGCCCTATGTACTTTGCATGACACCCTGATGACGTCATCAGATGCCCTATGTACTTTACATGACACCCTGATGACGTCATCAGATGCCCTATGTACTTTGCATGACACCCTGATGACGTCATCAGATGCCCTATGTACTTTGCATGACATCCTGATGACGTCATCAGATGCACTATGTACTTTACATGACACCCTGATGACGTCATCAGATGCCCTATGTACTTTACATGACACCCTGATGACGTCATCAGATGCCCTATGTACTTTGCATGACACCCTGATGACGTCATCAGATGCCCTATGTACTTTGCATGACACCCTGATGACGTCATCAGATGCACTATGTACTTTACATGACACCCTGATGACGTCATCAGATGCCCTATGTACTTTGCATGACACCCTGATGTCGTCATCAGATGCCCTATGTACTTTACATGACATCCTGATGACGTCATCAGATGCACTATGTACTTTACATGACACGCTGATGACGTCATCAGATGCCCTATGTACTTTACATGACACCCTGATGACGTCATCAGATGCCCTATGTACTTTGTAGATGACACCTGATCACGTCATCAGATGCCCTATGTACTTTACATGACATCCTGATGACGTCATCAGATGCACTATGTACTTTACATGACACCCTGATGACGTCATCAGATGCCTTATGTACTTTATATGACACCCTGATGACGTCATCAGATGCCCTATGTACTTTACATGACATCCTGATGACGTCATCAGATGCCCTATGTACTTCAGATGACACCCTGATGACGTCATCAGATGCCCTATGTACTTTGCATGACACCGTGATGATGTCATCAGATGCTCTATGTACTTTACATGACACCCTGATGACGTCATCAGATGCACTATGTACTTTACATGACACCCTGATGACGTCATCAGATGCACTATGTACTTTACATGACACGCTGATGACGTCATCAGATGCCCTATGTACTTTACATGACACCCTGATGACGTCATCAGATGCCCTATGTACTTTACATGACATCCTGATGACGTCATCAGATGCCCTATGTACTTTGCATGACACCCTGATAACGTCATCAGATGCCCTATGTAAAAGTACAGCCTACGACGTGTTTTAGCGATTTGATCTACCAACTAATAATATCACATGATATGATAAGCAAGAAGTAAAGTAGTTGTTGTGAAACAGTAAGTAACAAACTTGTTAGTCACTTTCCCTGTCCCTTCCCATCGAAAAGTACACCCTACAACGTGTTTTAGCGAGCTGATCTACCAACTGATAATATCACATGATATGATAAGCAGTAAGAAGTAAAGTAGTGAATGTGAAACAGTAAGTAACAAACTTGTTAGTCACTTCCTCTGTCCCTTCCCATCGAAACTGATAATATCACTTGATATGATAAGTAGTAAAAGGTGAAGTAGTTAATGTTAGAGTAAGTGAGTAGGTAATCATATCTGTCCACATACCAACTTACCTACCTGCCCAACTGGTCGCCTGCGACCACTGGCAGTGGCTAGTGGCAGGAACGAGGAACAGGCCACGAGGGACGCGTTACAAGAAAAAACGCGAATTTTAGCTAAGCTTCCGCCGATCTAACTTTGTTAATTTTCAATCGATTTGGCTCAAATTTTGTCAGCAGGTGTCTTCTACACTCTCTCACTTATATCCAGAAGGAAATCTCTAGAAAATTTGTTTTACAGGTTTTATTAACTACTTTACCTAAATCTAAGTGATCACAAGTGCCAGGCAAAACCAAACCTCTCCAGCCGCTTCGCGGCTGGAGCGATTCTTGGTTGACCAAAGGTCCGACCCCCCATCCCATCGGATGTCGACGGGTCCGACCCCCCTCTGTGATACATCACACCTCACGCCGAACCCTGTTCGTGAAACATCCAGACGGTGTTCAGCTAAGCCAGCTCAATCTATCTTACCCAAAGTTTTGGTAGCGTCAAAACTTGACAGGATCTTGCCTTTAATATTTCGGAAATCTTCAACCACTACATTTGCGACTTCAACCAATCTACGGTATTTTCAACGTAAGCTACCGTAATTTATCGAAAATCAATCAGCGAACCTCATATTCAAGTTGAGCACTTCAAATAATGGAACAATGACACATAATGGGGGGCGTAAAAGTGAAATTTCGCACACAAGCAATGGTTTTGCCCACAATGAAGATTTTTATGAATTCTTGCGAGGATGCGGAACGTTTCCCAATTTCCCAGAGACTTGGAACCCCTTTGTGGGCGAATTCCTGACGTGGGTGCGAAAATTTTTTTTCGACCCCCCCCATTATGTGCGATCGAGCCCGAATGACGGCTTGTTTATCGATTGTAAATAGTAGGAGGCGCATGGGAGCAGTTTGGTTGGGTAAATCCGTTGTGCGCATCGCATTTACCAGCCAAACTGCCACTAAGCGTCTCCCATTATGTGTATTCGATCCATAAGCCCCAAATAAATTCCCCAGGAAAATTTTGAGAAAATTTTACAACCGTAGCATTTGTCGTAGCAATCACAGAAATCGTAGTAATCATAGAATGTATCGGAATTCGCGTTTGGCCCTCGATGTTTTCCCCGACCGTAAGCTGTGAACTGAGCGTGTTGAGAATTCTCGAAAGCGACAAACGGATCGTACACTCGTGATCAGCATAACCAACGTCGTAAAATGAGCAGAACAGTCTTCGTTGAGAGCTATAGTAGGCAGCTCCAATGAGCATATTCAAATTCTAAATACATCCGGAAATGAACATTTCATTTGGAATGGACACTTTGACTAATAGTTTCCTTGGAAAGTCTCCGTCATAGTTGGACAACAGACCGATGTAGGCCGTCCTCGGCCGTCCATGAGATGGTTCTAGTACGGCCTAATCAAATAAATAGGAAATACTCACTTGACAGGCTGTTGTTGTTCCTGCTCTTTAGCTTGTTCCGAGTCCAACTGTCTTTTCCCTTTTGGTTGTCCCGACACGACAGACTTCTTCCCCTTAGGCGGTACCGAGTCGACTTTCTTCTTCCCTTTAGCTTGTTCCAAATTCGGTGTCTTCTCCAGTCTTGATGGTTCTGTCTCCACTGGCTTCTTCTTTTTAGGGCTCCCAGACTCCACCGCCTTTTTCTGTTTGGGTTCTTCGAGATCACCTTCGCTGAACTGCAAGGAAGCATGAGGCTCTCCCCGTTTCCTCTTAGCTATTTTGCCTCTTGCAGGATTTTCCGTTCCGGGCATCGGTGTCGAGGTGGATATCGGAAGGTTGCGCGTTTTTCCTCTTGGTGGCATCTAAAATATAGCGGATTTGCACTTTCAAAAGTTAGGTCAAACGATAGATTTTCCGACATGAAACAAGTCCTGACCCTCATCCCAGTTCTCATGATCGGAGAGAAATCGATACCATCGGGGAAGTCGTCCATGGATGAAGACTGCGAATTTCGTGAGGCAATTGGTGTCTGAAATGCAAAACATCGGTGAAGGCTGTCACACTGACACTGTCCGCTCACGCGGTCTACGTGAGTGTCGAACGGCCGTCGCGAAGGCATTTTTCGAACTAGCCTTTCCACAGCAGCAAATAGATAACCATGATCTCATTTACTTTCGTCTAAAATTCCCGCAGATCAATTTACAGGTCTCAAAAGAGCCTTCGCAACGGTCGCTTGACACGCACGTATACCGCGTGCGCGGACAGACTTAATCGGACGTTTTTTATCTTCATTGCTTCCAGAGAACACAGCAATTTCCGGTTGAACCAGCACCAATTCTTCACCTGGTGAAGAGGCAGACTGCACTTACAAGCGTTCCTGGGATCGAATTGGTCTCAAAAGGGCTTGGCTTTTACAAGACACCTTTTCTATCAATTTCAAGCCAAGATTGTAGATAGAATTGAACATAATTGTGAATAATGTTTGGAGGTGCACCAGGTGGAGACATGATTAGCGCAGATTACATGTACATGTGCCACTTACCTTTCCATTTTCTTTTGGAAAGTTGCTCGCCATTCCGTTCTCATTCATGCCGTCGAGTAGAAATGCCTTCTTTCGCGGTGACTTCTGAAAGACTAAATGAGAACGGTCCGCGCCATAATAGTCTAAGATCTGATACATAGAATCAAGCTCAAATTGAGGATATAACTTTGTGTGAAAGATTCATGTTTAGGTCCTCTAACCCTCCTGATTTAAAGTGAGTCAATTTCCGGGTTGGCGTGAAGTTTTGGTTGGCGAAAAATTACGCGCGGACCAGGCAACGCTTCTGAAAGGTTCGTGAACACTACTGAGCGAGCCAGCGGATCATGGACAGGCAGACGGCTGCAGTAGACTTCACTGACGAACCTTAGGTGAAGGCTGAACAACGACGGTTGCTGGAAGCTTACGAGAGTTTCTTGACGGTACGGGTTCCTTTGAAGTTGAAGGTGACACTTCGTCTTCACTAACCATCTGAATATTGGTGTCAATTACGGAACTTAGTAAAGGATGAAAACTGAGACAATGTCGCGAATTGTTATAATCTAGGTGTGGTAACTCACATTCCTAGAGTTCGTTTTAGAGTAGGAGGTCGCCACATAGTTTTTGTCCTTGTCAACCTTCGAGGAACCTCGACCGGTGGGGACACCTTGAAAGAGACTTGAAAATCATTTGCATTCGTTTCAGTGGAATGTATAGAATCACAACAAACAGACCTCGTGGGATGACTGGTGAGGTGACAGGTGATGCTGGTAACTTCTTCCTATCCTTCTTCACCTCCTCCACCATTGGTTTTCTCGGGCGCTTCCTCACCTCCTCCTCCACCTCTTCCTCTTCCTCCACTATCACAGTCTTCTTCTTGTCTTTCTTCGCTTCCTTCTCAACAGAAGCTTTCTTCCTCTCGTTCCTTAGATCCTTCTCAACAACCACACTTTCCTGTTCGACCTTCAGAGGTTTACGAATCGTCCTTTTACGATCGGTTGTAATATTGGCCTAAATTAACTGGATACACATTAGCCGAACACTTACCATAAAATGCGGAAGGCACCAACGTACAGAGCTTTCTGGCGAAGAAATAATATCGCCGCGATCGAATTCTTTGCTAGAATTCCTTCTGCCCTTTCGTATTTTTCTGAAAAAAAAAATTACGCCTAATCTTTAGAACGAGAATGGGTCGTCCCCCTTATCGAGTGGGTAACGATTGCCAAGAAGGCTAGGCGGGGCCGGGTCACGCTGCATAGATCATACTGTGCAGCACACGTTTCGTGAACCACCCTCAGCTGGATGCTCAGCGTACGAGACGCAGAGCAATTCCTCAAACCCTTCAAAGGCGTTCATCACGTCGCCCAGGTCTGAGGCCAGGTGCATACTTCTCGCTAACGTGATGTATTGTGAAACACCCACATCAATTAAGAATCGATACGCTTGATATATGCAGTGTCGTGGGAAGTGGGAACCTCTAATTAAAGCATCCGTCATGCTTTTGTCGCTCAAATTGAGACAATTTGCGAAGATGGAGGGGGCACTACTCAATGTATTGAGAATTTTGAGAGACTACTAGAAGTATCATTTCAATCATCCTGCGTGAGATCAGCAGAAAACATGGCACAATTTCTAGGTGTGCATAATAGCCTGACAATTCGAACTTCATACAATTGAACTAAAAAGTCAATATGAAATCCCTCACTAGAGAAATTTCTAGTCGATGAAACGATAGAGAACTCTTACGTTGTATTTTTAGCCCTTCTTCCGACCGTAGTGTTAGACGTTGCGTTGAGAAACCGTCGCTTGTCATCGTTTGGTGCCTTTCCGTTCCGTTCCTTCTCATCGTCAATTAGTTCATGAGGGGCGTGGACCTGGAATATCTGCGTGAATGCCGGCGTTGCGGTGCAACTTTACGCAATATATCACCGTTTTTGCGTGCTCCGAGTTCTTGTCACGCACGAAGAAACGAGATGACAGAAGTGTTTTGCGCGGCTCATGTCGGATAGTGACTTTCCCTCTGTACGTCAGCATCAGCATCCCCAAGTCGGCTAGTGCCCACATCTTCTGCAAACTCATGATCTTCAAAGCAAGTGATCATAATGGTAAGAGGACGACCTGGCTGACCTTACTCTGTCCAACCACCTCAGCTTCACCAATCTCTCCACTTTTGTGCCTTTTTTCAAAACACGCATCGTGTGCTTCCTTCACATCTTGCAACACGCGATAAATAAACTCAAAATCTGCACTTCCCTTTCTAGCGAAAAAAGCTTCCATAACGAACCACAAACATCTGAATACCTCAGCATTGATATTTATAAAAAAAAAGTTGGAGGAGGATAAAGAGGACAGGAAGATACGGATAACAATCTTGAAAACTGACTCCTGCAATGCGGCCATACTTGGTAGATCCGAATGCGTCGTA
Organism: Aplectana chamaeleonis; assembly: GCA_029168955.1. Taxonomy (NCBI): domain Eukaryota; kingdom Metazoa; phylum Nematoda; class Chromadorea; order Rhabditida; family Cosmocercidae; genus Aplectana; species Aplectana chamaeleonis. The sequence continues at coordinate 759,635 of JAPDOI010000303.1, forward strand.
AGCATAGGTTGTTGTGCCAGAAGCCATATTGAATAAGCAATTGCATATTCCGGCTGGTGATACGGAAGATACACTGAAATTGTCGCCAAATTTTCAATACCACAGTTAAAGCATAGATTCTCATGTATTCTAACATGTGAGGCTACGTTCGCGATAACATAGGTTACCAGGCAAATAACGAGGGACGAGGCTGTGAATAAAGAGTGTGCAAAGTATAAGGGCTGAAAATCGCATACAGAGCTTACGGAGAGGGTCGGGCAGAGGTGGAAGCGGGTGGCCGCGCGGCAGGTTACGAGCAGGCTATAAGAAATCAAAAACTAGCCCTTTTCTCGCTGGCAGCTTTTCTGTTGCTATATTGATAACTTTGATTGAAGCTTGCACGAGGTAGTATGAGGCTTTATTCGGCTGACGTTTCGGCGGCTTCGCCTTCTTCAGAGCCTGAAAGAGCCAAATAAATTCATGAAAATACACGGACAAACGCCTTTGTGGTAAACTCTCTACAGAAATTCGACTTCCAATTTTCCAGCTAGTAGACAGGAGAAGAGTAGGCGTAGTGACATATTTAGTAAAGCTCACAGAGATCGCGGATCAGTAGAGTACGGCGCAGCACCAAAGGAGTAGAGTTTCACGCCCAAGTCAGAAGGCAAGTCTGAGGTAAGGCTGGAGTTTCCGTGTGATATTTATACCCTCCTCTTTCCGGTTGATCTTGGGGTCCCTCGCAATGATCCAAAACGCCTCAAGAGCTTTCCGCGCACTTGTTATGCCCTCCCGCGCCAGTATCTCCACTCGCACCTCAAAATCTTCCCCCAGGTGGCAATTAATCCGATGGCACCCCAGTGTAGTGTAGCTACGCGACTTTTCTTTACCATCTAAGTGCTCTTTGATGCGCACGTGCAGAGGTCGAACTGTTTCTCCGACATACTCCTCACCGCAGCTCTGGCACGTGATGAGATAGATGATACCAGAAACAGCACAGTCTCCTTCCCTGCCCTGAGGGCAAATGGTACAATCAGGGGTAACGCAGGCGCGATCGTATAGGCGATTTCTCACCAATTGACTCCTACCTTTCATACCAGCGCACCTGCCTAACACGCGAGCTTTTCTTGACCACCTTCGTGCCACGCAATTGAGCACTAATTGTGTTGTGGAGTCTTTCGATGTTACAGCACTATACACCACGTTAGCAATGACTCCGCTATGAAGGCAGTTTTTGAGCTACTAAGCCAACATCAAAGTAACATCAAGATGTATGGGCTTTCTGTGCGTACCCTTATGGTTCTCCTCAAAAAATGCCTCAATTGCAACATTTTTAGGTGGGCCGGGAACTATTTTTCTCAAATACGGGGACTGGCTATGGGACAGCGGCTAGCGCCAACGCTTGCGATCGCCTTCATAGCAAAGGTCAAAACACCTGTGCTCGAATCCCTGCCCGTGTTTTACCGTCGCTACATTGACGACTGTTTCATAATTTGCTCGACGCAACAGGAAATGGACCACTGTTTCGACTTGAGGAAAACTCAGTCCGAACACATAGAACTTACTCGGGAAAAACCGCGTGATGACTGGTTGCCTTTTCTAAATGTTCAAGTTCAACTCTCGAGGGATAGGAAAATCACAACGTGGTACCGCAAGCCCTCAAGCAAGAACATACTAGTCCACTGCCGGTCTGTCCACCCCACCCAAACCAAAAGGGCAGTAGTAAGGAGTATGTTCCGCACAGCAGTAAATGTGTGTTCGGGCGATCGAGAACGCGAGGAGTCCAAAAAACTCGCTAGCCAGATTGCGCACCTCAACGGATATGAAGCTTACTCAAAGAAGTACCGGCCTACGTACGTCCGCGAGCAGAGTCCAAACGGACTTCAAGACGATAAAGTTCCCTTCGAAATTCCGTTTATCTCGGATGAGGTTAGCAGCGCTATCAGAAAGTGTTTGCGAAGAGCGGGACTAGAAAATTCAGTGGCTCTGGTGAATATCCCTCCTAATAACTTAAAACGTCAATTGGTGAGAAATCGCCTATACGATCGCACCTGCGTTACCCCTGATTGTACCATTTGCCCTCAGGGCAAGGAAGGAGACTGTGCTGTTTCTGGTGTCATCTATCTCATCACGTGCCAGAGCTGCGGTGAGGAGTATGTCGGAGAAACAGGTCGACCTCTGCACGTGCGCATCAAGGAGCACTTAGATGGTAAAGAAAAGTCGCGTAGCTACACTGCACTGGGGTACCATCGGATTAATTGCCACCTGGGGGAAGATTTTGAGGTGCGAGTGGAGATACTGGCGCGGAAGGGCATAACAAGTGCGCGGAAAGCTCTTGAGGCGTTTTGGATCAGTACGAGGGACCCCAAGACCAACCGGTACGTCACACTTGCCTTCTGACTTGGGCGTGAAACTCTACTCCTTTGGTGCTCCGCCGTACTCTACTGATCCGCGACCTCTGTGGGCTTCACTAAGTATGTTACTACGCCTACTTTTCTCTCGTCTACTAGCTGGAAAATTGGAAGTCCAATTTCTGTAGAGAGTTTACCGCAAAGGCGTTTGTCCGTGTATTTTCATGAATTTATTTAGCTCTTTCAGGCTCTGAAGAAGGCGAAGCCGCCGAAACGTCAGCCCAATAAAGCCTCATACTATCTCGTGCAAGCTTCAATCAAAGTTCTCAATACTGCTACGATGCCGAGGTTTATCGAGAGTCGAACATGGCATTTTCTGTTGCTGTGTGAATTCAGAAAAATCCAAAAGTTACACAGAATACAATCATTAAAATCCAAAAGAATGGCAAAAAAGTCGCCAGCGAAATCAAGAAAATGACCTGTGGTGGATCATGACTTGCCTAAAAGGCAGGGTCCGGTTAGTATTTGAATTTTCAGATTTTCGGCTAAACCGGAGCGCACGCCACAGGTATTCCCAGAAAAAGTGCGGAAACCGCGCGAAAATGGTCTTCTTACTAGGGAATGTCATTTGGATAAAGTGGCCATTCCAATTTACATGCATTCTGTTAGGATCAATTTTGACGACAAATTCGAATTTCGCCTTTCTAGCTGCGATCTCTGAGATATCTTTCATAGTTCTCACCGCAAACGCGGTACGAGCGGTGGAGTATAAAAACTTTTACCGCTCGGGAAGCAACTATGAAATCTCTGGCGGCGCTGCCATGGCGGTGCGGGGTAAAGTTGGGCCTCAAAATTATAGGCTTGCATTTGTACACATGGTAACGTAAGATAATTATGATAAAGTGGATTTGCACTGAGAATCGAGTGATGGAACAATTGGTAAGCCCACAATGCGATTTGGGAAACGCTGCCATGGCGGCGCTGGATGGGCGGCAAGCGCCCATTGCCCTCGCGGTGAGGACTATATACCCTTTATAAAACGTCGTGTTTCACATCATTCAAGGCGCGAGCGGCGCGCGCGATGCCTCAGCCTCCGTCTGCCCTCCGTTCTCTCACTGTCTCTAACCTCCGCTCCGCACCAGCACGCGTAGGAACCATGTGAATTTGCCCGTTTCATAGCCAGTAAGATGTCTGAACGGAGTTATAAGAGTGGGTAAACCTACCCACCACAACCTATATCCTACCTTACCGTACCGTTATCCAACAACATAGCCCAAAATTATAAAACGTCTCAAATTTTTCTTCAGCTCCCTAAATAACCCGTACGACGTTTGAGCGAGAATTTTCCAACCTTCAAAGATGTCCAGGAGCCCATAGTTCTTTGTGAAGCTTCTTTGCACCGGAAATCGAATTTTTTGACTATTATTGGGTCCGTTTTAAGTTTTAAAAAGGATGAAAATAGGTTACGGTAGGCATACTGGCAATTAACTATGGGAACCTCATCAACAAATCTCTATAGTTCCTCTTAGAGAAACGGAGCGCAGCTGTGGTCAACTGCGATTTCTGCGTCAAAAATTGGTCCCAAAAAGTAGCATTTCTTTCTTTCAAAGGCCACTTTCCCCAAGTGACCTTCCCTTGTTAGAGTTTTCCGCTTTCTTCACCACATGCTGCGGGAATAGTTCCCCAGCAGCGTCGCGATTGCCGTGAGTGCGTTAACCCTGCCTCGTGGCGGCAAGACGCTACGTGCCATAGAAACATCGATATTTTGCCGGGCTGACCATGTTGTGAATGCATAATTCTTTATTTAGCGGCCATTTTCTCCAAAAAAAAACAGTTATGGCTTACAAAACTTCTAAATTATTGAATTCACCTAGTTCAAGTCGACCTATCTAACACAAGTTTCGGGAGTCAAAATACGACCCAACCTTGTGTAGCGTAGCACGGCACACCCACCCAGCTCCACCCGGCTTCCGATCTGTGAGCCGAAGTATTAAGAGTCTAAAAGCTATCTTTAAAAGCAATGTCACTACTAATAATAGGTGGGAGAGTCGGCAAGGTAATAACCCGCTGACTCCCACATTTTGGTCAGTTATCCTGCTCTCAGAATGTTTTTTTTGTTTTTTCACAGTGAATATTGAAAAAACAGAGTATTATTGTTCGTACTAAAATAATCTTCAATGCTGTAAGAGGTTTTGCGGATCATTATTTTCAATTTGATAGATCCCAGAAAGTTTCACGCTCGAAACACTAGGTTACAGTTGCATGAGTTTGTACCTAACAGAACTTACCATAAATTCGCAACACACCAAGGAAGGACCCTATAATACTCCCGAGTTACCCTGAACGTAATTTGGGTGAAAATTGTTTGACCTCTGTAATCCCGAAGAAAATTCTCATCTCCGGGCACCCATTCCACTGAAGTTTGGCGGAGAATCTTTTTTTTTTGTTGTAAGATCAAAATAAGGTCTTGCAGGTCCAAAAAAATTTCGCCCAGACTTTGCGCTTTGGGGGGTACTGAACACGGATAGTGATCCGCTTTCCAGACGATTACGGTACATTGAGGTAAGCACTCTACCCTTGTGGCTGCCATAAAAAGCTGTGACCTTACAGAGAATTGAAAATGGACGTTGCTCTCTGCGTTCATCGCAGCAAATAATCGTCCATCCTCAACTTATCGGGATGTTTTGACTTCTGAAGCCTAGCTTGCGCGGATGAGTCCGAGCGGAGCAAGCGGCGGAGCGGTCGGTCATGGCAAAATATAACGGCGGTAGGGAGATTTTGACATGATAATTCCGAAAAAAACTTACTTCGATCGGCTCAAAATGAGGGGGCTAGGCTGTAGAGTTCAAAAGATGGAAGCGAGCATGTGCCAGGGTCATACTTGACGGCTTCGCCGAGTCGAATACATCGATTTTGATCCACAGTTGCGCAATGCTGACTGAGAATGTTCCGGGGAAGGGGGAATTCGCACCACGAAGAAATTTTCGGGGAAAGCGCGCACTTCTATTGAGCCAACTTCGAACTTACTACTCTTCCCCGAACAGACTACTCTAAGAGAACTCGTCTCGAACGAGCCGCGAACCTACCGCAAACCTCGTGGCTGCCGCGATACTGCCGGAAACCTACCGCAAACCTCGAAACTGCCGCGAACACCTCGGCACCGTGATGTTCTTTTAGTATTACCTCTGGCCCTGCTGTGAGCCTGCCGCGCATCTGCCGCCAACCTACCGCGATGTTACTCTCTGCCGCGGACTTGTCGCAAACCTGCCGGGTATCTGCCGCGACCCCATTTGAACTGTGTTCATGATTAGGTCGTAACGTGCTTATCACGTGCACAGCCGTTATAAAAGGCGCCTCAGCTCAATCGACTCTTAATTCGGCACTATGATGCCAGCCATGGAAGGTGACTTGGGGTCACTCTCCGGAGGCCAGCATAATTTTGATCGCTGGGGGATAGGGGATATGCTCACGGCTGGGGGGGGGGGTTTCGCCGTGGTCCGCAGGGAAGTTAGTTCCTCACCGCAGACAAAGACCGCCCCTGTAGCGTAGCGGGCCGAGGCTGGGCCTTCTCTGCCGTGGACCGCGACACTCACGCACCCGGGGCGCCGTACCGAGGACGATCTTGTTGTAACCCTTACTCAGATGAAACTCGCCGCGAACCTCCCGCAATTCTGCCGAATCGGCGCCTTGAACCTACCGAGTCATAGCCTGGTAGGCTACGACTCGGCAGGTTTGTGGGAGGTTCGCGGCGAGTTTTCTCAGAGTAGACGGAGGTACGCCCGCCATTCTTCGTGCTTATGGCTCATTCAGCCTTCGTCCACGGAGGTAACTGGGGATACGGACAAGGGTACGAATCCGTTTCCAGTGTTTCTGACTTAAGTGGTAGGCTACTCTAGGCACAACGTCATTTTGCCACTGCAGGCCCCCTTTCGAGCTTGAAACATTTTGAGATTTGGGCTTATAACTAGAGCGATATCACTCACAATTTCACTACTACATTCAGGCTGCGAAAATGCCAAATTCCTGTAGCTCATTGGCGTGCGAGCGCGTAGCAAAGGTTCGAAACGATGATAGAGCGTTTAGCAGACAGAGAGAGCAGCATCGCGCGCACACGCAGCGGATTGCGGAATGAGAATTTCTATTTCTCACAGAGAGTAGTATAGTATAGGCATCCTCGAGAGGTATAGGGGACTCCGTGCGCATTTTCCTTGTCAAGTTGACAGCTCGCGTGCCGCGCCATCGATCGATACTGGCAAGATCAATGGATGAAGTAATGAGTGAGTGTGTCACGCTCAGACACAAGAGCGGACTTCGCGCACAGAGAATGTTGAATAGTACTTACCGCGCTCAGGAACCGGTTGGACCGCGATCGAAAGCCCAATTAGGACTTACCGCGAAGAAACTCGCGCAGAGGACGCGGTCAGAGCGATTGCACTCTGGCGCTCACGATACAACCGCTTCGCCATCCGGTCGGATCGCGCGCAAACTCAGTAATAGGACTGATGTCGCACAGAAATCGGACTGACCGCGTTCAACCGTGAGGTGGTGTGTGTGGTGTGTTCTGGACTAACTTGCGTCTCAATTCACGCGCAAAACTTAAATTCAAAATTGCGCGCATCTTCATGGTTGAGTTCATAGTTTTGTATCTATCTGTATTTCATCACGGTTGTTCCTTGGTTCATGTTTATCTCGTATTCATTCATGGATGTTGTTTTTGTTGTTTGTTCTCGGAAGGAACAACAACAACAATGTTCTTCTTTCTGATTTTCCATACATTTCTCGCTGACGAATCGTGGGACCATCAGAGCTGTTTTATATTGCATCCTTTAAAGTGTTCCCGTTACGAGTAGTGATAGGACCGCCATAGCCGTTGCATATTGTGTCCTTTAAACTTTCTCAGTGACGAATCGTGGTGGGACCACCGTGGGTGTTGCATAATGCGTCCTTTAAAATTTATTCGTTGCCAGTCGTGGTGGGACCACCGCAGCTATTGTATATGGCAACCTACAAAGTTTTTCGCTGTCGAATCGTGGTGGGACCATCATAGCTGTTGTATATTGCGTCCTTTAAAGTTTCTTTGGTACCAATCGTGGTGGGACCTCCGTAGCTGTTGCATATTGCGTCATTCAAAGTTTCTCGTTGACGAATCGTGGTGGGATCATCATAGCTGTTGCATATTGCGTCCTTTAAACTTTCTTCGTTGCCAGTCGTGGTGGGACCACCGCAGCTGTTGCATATGACGTCCTATAAAGTTTATCGCTATCCAGGCGTGATATTGAATGAGGTAACATCAACAGCGCTAGACTTCAGAGACCGAATGCATCAACGCGCTGAGTTGGAGCAGGGCAGTCGGCATCTTTGACTATCGCAGTGCGAGGGCAGTCGATAATCTACTCAGAACTTTTTGAATAACTTGATTCCCAGCAATAACCAGCAAAATCAACTTGAACTGAACTAATTTAGCTTGGAACCACTTTATTTCAACTAAGGATTGACTTACGTCGAAGACCATCAACTATGAATTGACTTCAAACCAACTGTAGCCCTACTTTGCGCTCAATCACTGGGGGAAACAAGTTGAAACCCACTTTCTCCAGCTGATTAGGGATACTATACGGTGGAAACAAGCTTCGATTCAGACAAATTCAGCGATACGGTATCAACAACTAGATGTCTGCATAAGACTCGAGAATCGGGTAACTATCTTCAAATTAGTCGGTTGCTTTCTCAATTCATGGTGATTACGTCGTAATGTGCTTATCACGTGCACGGACGGTATAAAAGGTTCCTCATCTTGCTCGACTCCTCAGTAGGCATTCTCATGCCGGCCCTGGAGGGTGACTTCGAGTCGCTCTCCGGAGGCCAGCATATTTTTGACCGCTGGGGGGATGGTGGGCATCCCAACGGATGGGAGGGGGGCGGTTTTGGCCGCGGTCTGTGTTGAGGGTGTTTCCTCACCGCTGACCGTCGCGAAGATCGCGGCCAGCTGGCAAACGTCCGAAGGTCATCACGCCCAGTACCTCAGTAACTTGTTATACAGTTGTTCTTACAGTATGGCAATAGTTGTTGGCAAGTTGGTGAGCCTCAAGTTGTTCTCAACATACAAACAACTATACCGTGGTTAGTTACGGCGACAAGCAGAAAGTTGTTGCTAAAGTTGAAATCGAGTAAACGAAAATGTTCTGAGTAATCAATCATGCCCCAGCAGTGTTTTTCGCTGCTATAGTTGCCCCAGCCTCCTAGCTGGGGCGGCAGGGACACGAATGATTTAAGGAATTACGGAAACCTTCAAAGGCGCAGACTGCCCTGCCCCTGCCCCAACCCGACCTGTTCATTGCGGCCCCAGCTTCAAATCCTACGCGGAACTTGGTGCTAGTGTTTATGATACAATAAAGCGCTCCGTGGCTAGTCGAAGGTTACGGTAGCACAAGATCCCGAGTGCTAGAAAGGATTTGCGATGTCGTTACACTCTCTCCCTACGAGTTTGTTGATCTTCTACGATGTCATTACGCTACTCGATCCCGTAATAAACAATTAGAATTTTTCCTGTCAATATCGTTATTTGTGCCGTTTTTGACCCGAGTTTGTGAGTTTTCGATTAAGATTTCGTTGGGTCGTGATCTCTTGCTTAATATTAGCCACATTATGCTCAACTTTCTATCGTCCCGGCCTGGCTCCAGTGAATTCCCTGTGAAGCTCACGGTTGATTTAACCTAATTTTTATTTGAGTTTCTGATATAAACGTTTTTATGATTTCAGAGCGATTCTATGCCGTACGTGAATCATTTCGATTGTGATCAGTCTGTAATTGCCTATGATTATCATAGGTTACTTCAGTTTTGAATTCATTTTTTCCCATTGATCACACCTTAATTCCAATTTAATCACCATTTTTCAGCTTCGCTTTCTGTGTTGGTTCTGGGAAAAAGTCTTCTGTGAAGAATCTCAGTCAGGTGCTTTTCAGCGAGGATCCGGCCCAGTCCCTGCAAGGCCACACTTTTCGTTTTTCTGAAAATTATATGCTTCAAATGTCCTGGCTGTAGTCATCCCTCCTGAAAAGCTCTTGACAAAACCCTGATCGGATTCAAGCATGAAAATAACAAAAACGTAGCCAAGAGAGAGAACAGAAAGCTCTGTTCGGCTAGAAACGAAAACTCGCACCTTTAATATTGATTTTCCAGTTCAGAATTTGGAGACCAAAATGCTTCATCTCCTTTGAACTATTTTCTAGAGTAAGCATTACCCAAGCATGTCGAATACAGAAAAAAAAGGCTACGACCCCAACAGTGGCGAAAAAATTCGGAAAACTTGCATTTTTTCTCAAATAAGTCTTTTCTAGCAATCTTTTTATATGCATTTACAAAGAATACTCTGCGAGTTTGCTTCCCAATTTTTCGTTCCTGCCGAAGAATTCTGAGAAGCCTGGCGTGAAATTTTGGGCAACTTACGATTCACATTATTTTTTGTAATTGTTTACGTTAAAGGGGTGGTGAAGTGCGCCGGCCTGCGACTTCCGTCCATGGAATGAACACCTGGGATTTCATTATCTCATTGTGAAACCTTTCCTGGTTTCCCAAGGGTTTGCTACCCCGGAACGGTCAAAACCCTAGCGTGGATGTGAATTCTTCTTTCCGCCCCCCCCCCCCCCACGTCGGAAGCAGCTCCGCCTTCTGTCAGAGAGTATTTCTGAATAAAACTTTGAAAATATTCAATTGACTGAGATCTTGTTTTGTAACCTTTGGAGATGAGATGTTCGAATCTGCTTTATGGTTTTGTATGTGTCCTATTGTTCTAAAGAAGCAACACCATGCATGAGCTGTGCTTTACATTTGATATTCAATTTCGGGATGCTCATTTTTTTCATTCGATCGTCTATGATGGCGATTTTGTCGTGCCATCAAATGTTCACCACTTCTGTTATTGTTAAATTTTTGTTTTCTGTCGTACTGTTGTTTTGATGCGCAATGCCTCTATCATGCTCTTGTATGCTCATTCATTCGCGGATCCTGGAATTTGTTTGCATTCCGTTTATTATACTTCCGCATCTCGAGTCCACATCTCTAAGAACTGTTTGCATTTTTCTCTGAAGATGCACACAATGCGTGTGTGTTCGGTACATGTATGGTTTCGGTAATCAATTTAATCTGACGCATGGAGCAGGCGGCTGGCCATGCGGTGTTGGCGGCCTTTTTGGCCAACGGGGTTTTGATAACACGGCGAACTACCGTCGCAGCCCCGTCCATTCCTCAGACTAAATTTATTACGTTAGCTCTATCCATAGTGGTAGTAAATATCCAGTATCCACTAGGCATTATTCAAATTTTTCTTCAGTGATTCACACAACTGTGCGTCCAGTGCATTTATGTGTCTAGTAAATGCGTTTGCGATTTGTTCAAAATGCGAACGGAAATAAAATTATCTCTATTTTGATGTTAGGACTGAGAATGAGGAAAATGGCCTGGAACCATATTCACCGCAGACGCGATGCAGAGTTTATTCTAATCTTCCAATGGATGCATATAGATTTTTGCTCGATAAGGATTGTAAGCACAGCTTCTCGTCATCCGTCGCGGTAAGTATGAATCCTGCCCATAACGAGTGAAGTCTTGTTTTGATTTGTAAACCGATTGCTGATATTGTAGGCCATCCAAGTCATTCTTGGGTGACCTCTAAGTGAGCGCCCATACTTAAGAAACACAAGCGATCGCAGTCGTTACCGGAGGTACGGTTGAAAATGATATATTGATTGTATCCTGAACGATTGTGGTTATCTATGCATGCCTTGCTCTATTTAGCTGTAGATAGCCGCGGTAGCTCAAGATACAACCAATATTACATTTTTAACCGCACTTGCCCTAGCGACGGTGACCTTTTGGCTCTTTGGAGCGCCCAAAAATGAATCTTTTGGGCGCTCCATAGGACCCCATACTGTTTACTTACGAGGGCCACCCATGGAAGAATTGTCCTTGGCCCTCTAAGGTTGACAGCACGCAGGCCTGCGGCTACGGTCCTGAAGGTTTGTGCGCGGTATGTCCTATTATGATGAAAGTGTACTGATCGCCTGCTCTTTTAGCGTTGATCGCGCTCTAAAGACAGGTTGATCGCTCCAATTGCCGGTCTGATCGCCGTCAAATACCGGTTTGATCGCCGTTGATCACGCGATTGTTCCTATCGTGGGTCGCGATAAGTCCGCTCCTATGTCTGAGACGGGTGGTCTTGCTGTGGGCGGCTACACACGGACACCGCGATACTTTACATCGCTCATTTCGGAAGACGCTAAAAGGTTCTACTTGTAAGCTCTCGAGAAAGCGGAGCAAATTCGCCAAATTCATGAAAATGCCGTTACTATCGGATTGGCAACTAGGTATAGCCTAGGCCGCTCATTATGAGCCGGTCGAAGTGAGGCTTATCGGGCTTATCATGTCAAAATCTCCTTATCGCTCTGTTGTATTTTGCCATGACAGACCGCTCCGCTGCTTACTCTGCCCGGACTCATACCAGCGGCCTTGGCTTTAATTGCGGATTTTTTTTCAGAAAATGAAAGACAATCTTTTCATCGATCAAAATAACTTTATTCTGAAATGTATTTCCCATTTTGAGCAGAGACCTTTTGCCATTTTACAGGCAGCATCATAATTCCACGTTCATAAAACCTCTGGTTTTTATCAGCAAAACTGAATCAGGCACGATTTGACATCATTATCACTATTGAAATTTTTACCACTCAGGAAGTTTGGCAAAGACCGAAATAAAAAATAATCAGATGGTGCAAGGCCAGAACTATATGGTGGATATGGTAAAACAACCCGACCACGCGACGAATTGGCAAATCGAAAAGGTGTTGTGTTTCATCATGACAATGCAAGGCCACACACATCTTCAGTCACTCGGCAGAAATTATTGCAGCTTGGTTGGGATGTTTTGCCACATCCAACATATAGTCCTGACCTTGCACCATCTGATTACTTTTTATTTTGATCTTTGGGAAACTCCTTGAATGGTAAACATTTAATTAATGATAATGATGTCAAATCGTACCTGGTTCAGTTTTTTTTTGCTGACAAAAACCAGAAGTTTTATGAACGTGGAATTATAGTGCTGCTTGGAAGATGGCAAAAGGTCATTTCTCAAAATGGGCTATACATTACAGAATAAAGTTATTTCGTTCCATGAAAAAACTGTCTTTTATTTTCTGAAAAAAAATCGCAATTTCTTAGTTGCCAACACAATATATATCCATGTAAAACTAATTAAATAGATTTTGGACGCTTTGAATACGATATCTTCTTTCTGGGAGCTTTTGTGGAGAAAACCAACAACTAAGGCATACTAACTGGGCGAAAATCCCGGTGAGTGAATAAGACTTCGGCGCCGATTTACCGCAGAAATGAGATAACCTCGACATTGGTCACGAAATCTGAAATCGTTTTGTTGAATAACTGTATCTCTGAACACGGCAAGAGCATAACAGCGGACGTTTTAACAGTAGTTTCTTCATCGGGATGAGTGGGGGTGACGAGGCCAACAAGTGAGAAAAGTGCGAAGTACTCCACGGTTAACCTGCAAAGGGCAATGCTTGAAATGGTCAAAAGTTAGCAGCATTACGTCATTACCTGTTTCTCGTTATTCCTTTATTCAAGCGTTTCATAAAATACGTGCGAACAGAATCCGCATTGTCCTGAAAAGAAACATTACGTTTCCTTTGAAAGACAGAATTAGGACATATTTTACTCTTACAGTCACGAGGTTGCCAAGAGAAGCAAACATCTCAACACCCATCATTTGAGAATATTTCTGGATGTAGCATAGCTTCAACAGGCAGACACCAGCGACAGCCCGCATCCAGGCCTTCTCTACGTTACTGAAATATTGTTTCTTCGTATATGTATGAGTCAGACCAGGCAAATTTGAGGACTTTTTCCTTCAAAAAAAAATGCTTACGAGATGCCTTTGTCCTGATCATGTAGGTCACCGCTAGCAGTAATGAGGGCGACAAACATTTTGAAAGTTTTCTTGGCCAAGGCGTCATCCTCAGCGTCACCACAGCATGTATAGAGGTATCGCGCAAGTAGTTTCATGCCGTATATCTATAAAACGACAAATTCATCCAAAAGCGGCGCCTCTCAGCCCAGAAATTGAAATTGAGAATTCAATGAAAAACAATCAGTAGGAACATATAAGCCTCTACTTGTGAACTAAAATAAGATGGACGAATCTTCTACAAGATGTTTCTGTTGTCGCATTCAAAATCACACCTTTGAACGTTTCATTTTTTAATAGCAATGCGGGTTTAGGCTAAAGCTGTGAAGATCACAAAGGAGGCCACAGCGTTGGTTAACGGGATGGGAAGAGACCGCAGTCGCCAGCTGGCCACCGCTCAAAAATAGTTGGTATTCAGCAACAAGAAGAAAAATTAATGATAATTTTTCCACTAAATCATCACATTTCGCTATTTTTTTATTCATCTGAAGTTGCACTCATGACACACCTGAGGAGACCACAAAAATTTCCACATTGGAGGGAGGAGGCCGTGCGAAATTTTACGGTGGAGAGAGGGTCCGCATGAGTTTCGAAGCTGACGGAGGGAGGGGGGGGGCGCACGTCATCATTACCTCTCACAGCGCCATGCCGTACCCTGATAGGCAGACAAACTGACTACGTGTTTATTTTTCATGAGTAGCTCTCGGGCAGAGTAATTCACAAGAGGTGACGCGAGGATCGGCGCGACGTATTCGTTGCTTTGCTTGAGCTAAACTTTAACATTTACATCGTTTATTGGCAAGTTCTGTGAACGGGTGTAGCCCTTGCCAACAGACCTCCCACAAGCATGCCAACGAGGGAAGTAGTTCTGGCGTTAGAAAATGGCAAGGGGAAACTGAATGCCGTGTGAGAATGTCCATTTCTATCATGGGGTAAGGAGTACATATAACTTCACCCGAAACCAATACCTCAAATGGATATATGCACGAAAACATTTACGATCAGCGCACCACTGCCTAATATGCTCGGAGTCAAGCGACCGGCTCGGCAATCAGCGCAGTTCCGAAATTATGAGAAGAGTTTAATCCCCACTGATGCGAATTTCATCCAGCTTCCATATTTTAGCTCACCTGAATTTCTTTTAACACTTATCAGCGTATTCCAGTAAGATAAACCGGAATATGATGCTATGGGCCGTATTCCCAACAAGGATTTCTTTGCAAATTTGAAACTCTTCATAATTCGCTTAAAAAATGCAGCTTGGTACAGTGAAGTTCACCAAAAGTTGCACATCTACATATAAATGAGAAACGATTACTCGAAGATCAATGTGCATGAAACTTATTGCAGCACAACCCCTCATGATCAAACGGTGGCGAGCGTGTTGCCTGAAATTTATGCACATTGATTTCCTGCCGACCGCTTCTCATTGATCCGTAGATGTGCAAAATTTGTTGCACTGAACTACACAGAGGTATGCTTCTCGTGACGCGTTACTACTGATCAGAAATCGATAAAAAATAAAAAGGATAAAGTTTTCGGCGTATATCAATCCCTCTGGGGATGCGCCACACATGCGACTTCCATTCAGGGTCGTAGAGGCTTTTGAAGAGGTATTGGGCCTGTACAATGACTTGCGGGGCCAGCCGATGTTCAAGTCAGTGTTCTTATCCTCCCAGACAAGTCTGGTACCAATTTACTGACTCCGGAGGGATAGAAAGCTTGGTTGACCTTGGCCAAGGATCGATCACTCGATCGTGGGCGTGATAGTGGCGCCGCCTCTTGCCACTGCCCAATACTCGCCCTCAGAAATTGATATGCTCAATATAGTGCGGTCCTTAGTCGAGCGGTCCTGGCACGTACTCAAATGCTCTTTTCAGCTTGGGCTTGGTTCCGGGGTAGTATTGGGTTCGAAGGGCTAACATGAGGTCCGTTTTCTTTTTTTTTTTCGGGAAACCACCGCAAACTGAGATCTATGCCGACCGTAGGTGATCGTGAAAACGTAGCGGACCTCTTGTTCGCGTTCAGAGACCTCAACAGACATTCCTCAGCGAATTTCGGAGAAAAGGTTACTCCTATTTGGTAACCTCCTACGTGTCATGTATCTCATTCTAATCTAATTCAATTAGGGAGTTAAACAAAGTAATTAGGCGCGCAATCCTTCAATCGACAGCCACCATCTCTCCGTTTACACTCCCGCTACCGTTCCCTCCGACAGCATCGCGAATTCCTACAAAACTGACGGAGACCAGGAATCGTCACGATTCTGATCTCACGTGCAAGATACTCTCCCGTACGGCAACAGACCCATGGATCAACTGTGTTCACCTGCGAATTACACGGTGACCATGTTGAATGCCAAATGTGGGTGGCATGTAATGATTGAAAGAGAACAACGCTTCTATCTTTCAAAATACGTTCTCGACTTTCTATCTCTATCTTAACAACTGAATATATCCCTCAACTGAGGACGCCTTACTTCTTTAGGATACCTGAGAATTCAATTTGAAAACTGAATTGAAAAAAAAATGAAAACCTTGGGTGGACAGTATTTCGAAACGATTTGATCCTCCAGTGGAACAGTCAAATTCTCCGATTCGCCGATGTTATCTTCCGACAGAGGACTCAAAATCAGCTGTAATAGAAAATCATTAATTCGTACCCGAGTACCAAGAGCAGATACATTCAGTATAATGCCTTACTCCAGAGACTACAAATTCAGAAAGGAGTTCTTTCACACGAGAACCAAAATCCTCAGGTAGGTCACGGTGGAATTCTGAGATCACTTGTAACGCATTAACACAGGCAGCTGGATCGTCCATCGACACTCGATCTTCGATTTCCTGAGCAAATTTTTTAGCTTTCAATGGATAGAAAGGAAGCCAATCACATGTCATAGGAATTCAAAAAAATGGATGCCTCACATTATAGATCTTGTTGAATCGTAACCTGCATTCTTCCTTCCCAAGGAGTCTACAGATCACACGAACAGCTAACTTACAGCATCGACCGAACCCCTCATTCTCACATATGACCACATCCCAAACTTGCTGGAAACAGGATCACGCAAAATGAGGTAACTACGTCAGACAATTACTGGATAGGAGTCAACGCGGCCTTATACGGCCTCAATCAGCAGGATAGCAACAAGGGTAGGAAATAAGAACAGGCTCTTTGAACAATGTATGGAGGATATATACCAACTTCTTATCAGCGCAGCAGCAAAGCAGCGATAACCACGGCCAGTTGTCAATTAAAGGCATAGTTCACAGAGGTAGAGGTCACGGTTAGTTGCAACAATGCTGTAAAAAACGAGCAGACCATGTTCGAACACCTTTATATGGCCCCTAAGGCATCTTTCATAGTGCACACCAGGGCTGTGCGTAACTGGATTTTGTAATTTCGTGAATCGTAAATCGTAATTTTCCAAAGTCCTCGTAATTCGTAAATCGTAATTCGTAACTGATGATGAGTAACAAGCCCACACATAGACCAAACCTGATTCGATAAGGAAAACACTTCAACACGTCAGTAATGAATTGTTTTCATCTCGAAGGTAGGTTGTTCTGAACAGTACTTGAAGAAATTTTCAGGGTAGATATGTATGTACCTGGGATAAAAACGACTTAAATAAACAAAAGTTAAGTTTCAGGCTTGATCAAGTACCAAACCTGTGCCACATTCTGCCCTATTTTTGAATACGTAAATATGAAGAATCATCGCTTTACCAAACAGATTTCAGTGGAAGGCAAGGAGAGAGACACTAAGTTGAGAAAAAATTGCGGTTCGAGAGTTTAAAGCTATCTGTTAAAAGTTCAGGATAAAAAAGCTGCCCGTTTTTTTTTGACAGAATTGTAAGCTTTGGGTCCCTCTAGGAAAAGTAAGAAGGGAAGTACGACGAAAAAACGGCTCAGAAGTGAGTGAAAATCTCGTGGAACAGCCAGCCCATTGGGTCACCCCGCCCACGTCATATGACAGTTGTCCCAAGTTCGTTTCACTAGAGGAACTGGCACCGGATTTTTGAATAATCTTTGTGCCGAAAGAGGCTAGTAACCAGACATGGGCATTTAACCATATTATTCTTCAAGAGTTTTTGGTCCACGAAACAGAATAGAAAGAAGTCACTTACCTAAGAACTTCGAATCTCAAAACCATTTGCGACGTTTGGTTTGACGTTTTGTCCGCAGTGCACAAAACACCAGCAGGCGTAAATGACTATTTAATAGGTTTTTAAGCAGTTTTTTCTTCGGTGTTTGAGAGTTCTGTGGGGACTTCTCCCCATTAACGTCTACTTGGTGGACTTACCCACTCAAAACCATTGAAAACTAGAATAAGGTTTTTTAACGTGAACACTGCCTTCAAGAGAAAAACCCTTGTATGAGGGGGCCCCTATAAATGAAATATACATTTTCAAAACCAATTTTGATGCAGAAACAGATTCTCCCTATTTATATGCGAAGCGTTACTCTGAGTAGAGTTGCAAGCGTTTATCCACATAAATATATGGTTGTTGGAGTGGAGATAACCGTTGAAGAGTGGTGAAAGTTGTGTAGGGTTCCGAAATGCAAAAATGTGAAGGTCCCCTCAAAATTGCGGGTTTCGAAAACAGACTATTCCCTGACCTATTATTTTCTTTCGCATTTAGAATTGCCAAATTCTAGATTTTTGAAATATTTCACAACTTTTTCGAAAAGGTACGCGACTTTACAGCCGTCTTTTTTTGTTGGAATGTTTCAAACCGAGCTTCAAAATTACTTTTCCTCTCAAAGCTTGATTGTCTTTGAAGACAGAAATATATCAACGTTTAATTCGGGAACCTCGCAAAACTCTTCGTCGACTTCTGTTTTCAGGTGAGAAAGATAATTTGACGATCCCTCAGAAGATTTGAATTCACGAAATACCAGATTTTCATTTGGTCACTTTTGAACCACTGATGGCGGATGCGTGGTGGAGGTTGTTTTAGAAATTTCCTTAAAATTCTGCAACGAAGTGTATTTTGAGTTCCAATCTATTTGCTTCAAAGGCCAGCCTGTAGAGCCCAGCCCCGTACTATTCATTATATTTGGCCATGACCGACGGGAGAGGAGCTTTCTACACACAGAAGGGGGAGTGGTGCCGTTCACGCAGTTCGCCACGTCACACTACTCAATGCAATCGAAGTGGTCCCGAGTGGAATTAGGGTCGCAAAAGGCGAGACAACTCCTCCCTCGGTGTGTAGAGAGCCCCTGTCCCATGATCGACCCCACTACTGCTGACTAAGCTCTGGGATAGTGGGGGAAAGACTTTACCGAAAGTTGAAATTAAAAAGATAAATAAAATTTTAGGACTGCAAAAAAAGTGTCAAACTTAACCATGCTCTAGACAGCAAATTTTAAATCTCAGGGGTTTCTAGACCCCGAGTTGCACCGATCAGGAATCGGAGCCGCCTGACAGTTCGGTTCATTTTTCAATCTCTGGACACTGCCGTTGCTGTTCGGGTGAACGGGAGGAGCCCGGTCAGCAACAGAAGCCGACTCGCAGATTGCGAGAACGAGCCGAACTGTCAGGCTGCTCGGAGCCGAGAATAGCCTAAGTTGTGCCCCAAGCGCATTTTCACGGTTTGTTACGATTTCTTACGAATCGTTACGATTTTAGGCCACAATTTCGTAAATCGTAAATCGTAAAAAAATTGCCAAAAACGCCCGTAATTCGTAAATCGTAATTCGTAATTACGCACAGCCCTGGTGCACACCACGGGCGCGACACGCGGGGACGAGCGATGGATTATTAAGTCTTTATCGCGCGTGCCCCCCCCCCATGCAGCACCGCTACGGCGATTTTACCATTTACTCGATCATCAGTTAATTCCTTTTCATTATATCGCTTCAGCCATAAAGCAGTTGGAGAGGTTTGCTTCTGCTGTCCTTTTGGCGATCACAAATGTTTCGTGTTTCGGAAGACATGGAACGGGGACGGGTGCGTGAAGGGTCCTGAGAATTCAAGTCGCGACGAACATGATGCAATATCGATCACATTCAGCGACGGGGGCGACCAACGCAGCGTGGACAGCGAATCGGTTGCACCGCAAAGTTTTGACGCCGCGACAGTCTTGCATCACTGCCAGCTAGCGGCAACCGACGCCGTAACGACAATGTTGAAAACATTTTTGTCGCCGCGTCACGGCTGACGCTCGGCGACAACTCCTCTATCGCTGCAACTCTGAAGATCCCTGAACGTTACATAAGACGCTCAGTAGTGTTAACTGCAACTGGTCGCAGGCGATCAGTTGGGCAGGCAGGTAGGTTGCTGGGTGGGCAGATAAACAGGTTGGTAAGTAGGCAGACAATGAATTGGGCAGGCACGCAGACAGGTAAGTAGGTAGGTAGATACGTAGTCAAAAAGCAGATCGGCTAGAAAGTAGGTAAGTACTGAGGCCCGTGTGGAGGGAAGTAGGTAAATCGGCAGGAAGGCAGGCAAGCAAGTATGTCGTTAACGTCATGATATACTTTGTCGCAGTCATGAACGATAGGCATGCAATCTAGCACAAAACCCCGCCGGAACCTATATAGAAGCAACGGCATCGGCTTTCGTACAGCCAGTTGTCGCGCGTCCGTCGCAGCGAGGTGGAGGGCCGACATACTGCAAATGTGCCGAAGCTTGTCGCTGCCACTGTCGCTGTGCAGCGCGTTTGTCTTCGACAGCGATACTTTTGAAGGGCGGGAGCTCCGCGACAGGCGGTCGCTGTTCGTGTGACGCAGAAGTACACGATACCCCTTAAATAGGTCGTCAGACAGACAAAAAATCGATATTGTCGATTTTTTTAACAGATCGCTTAAAAACACATTGTAGCCTGTACATTTTCGGATGCGGAGCGACGGGGTAAGTTTCTAACAAGTTTGTTAGGAACTGATTATTATATCTTCTTCTGCTTCTTCCTAGCGTCTGTCCCATGTGTTCGTGGGGTACACTTGTTTGCACTTTGTTCGCCATTTGTTCCTGTCAGCGGTGTCCCTCATAAAGAGTTGCGCTTCAGGCATGCCCGTTTTCACTCGACCAAGCCATCGGGTTTTCGGTATCCCGCGAGATCTGGTCCCTGAAACTTCCACCTTGAAGGTTTTAGCTACTGAGTCTTCGTCCCTCCTTTGAACATGGCCAAACCACCTGAGGCTGAACTCGCAGTAATGGGGGCCACTTCAAAGGTGGGACGCACCAGGTCATTCGTTAGCCTGTCTTCCAAGGTAACTCCCATTGACCACCTCAGCATACACATCTCCAACAAATGCAGAGATTGCTGAACAGTCTTTGCGCCCGGCCAGCATTCGAAAGCGTAAAGTGCGACTGGCCTCAGTACCGTCCTATAGATTTCAGACTTGAGGCGCATTGGTATCTTCCTGTCACACATTACGCCAGTTGTCGCTCTCCACTTCGTCCACGCTGCGTTGACGCGCCCATGGGCATCCAGTAGTACGTCGCCGGCAGATGTGATCCTTGAGCCGAGGTACTTGAAACTGTCCACTTTCTTGAGGACGGTGCCATTAATGCTGATGGATCCTTCCTCGATTCTCGGTCCACATTCCATGTACTCAGTTTTGGCGACATTAAGACGTAGCCCATAGCGCTGCACGCGATCATTCCATAGTTGCACTTGAACACGCACCTACTCTCGCGACTCGGCAGCCAGCATTACGTCGTCAGCATACAGTATAGTCCATGGATGTGGTTTCTGCAAGTCTTGAGTAATTGCATCCATGCATAGGATGAACAGTAGCGGCGACAAAGCTGAACCTTGGTGGATCCCGACTTGAATGGGAAAGGGGTTACTGGTTCCTGCTGAGCACCTGACAACACTGCTCGGATTCGCGTACAGCAACCTTATCCAACGCACATACTCTTCAGGCACTCCATGTGACTTCAACGACAAGTATATAAGAACGTGAGGGACGCGATCAAAGGCTTTTTCGAGGTCGAGAAACGCGATATGAATGTTACGGTTCTTCTCCCGATGTTTCTCTGTCAAGAGCCTGACTGCATGTATGGTGTCGACGATCCCACAGTCCTTGACAAACCCACATTGATTTGCCGTCATGGTCACGATATCCTTTAGTCGATTGTCCAGGATGCGCCCAAAGTATATGTACTTGTACAATTTCGAAAAAAAAATGTCGAACGAACGCAAATCGAAATTTTTCGTTCGAAATAGTTTGGAACGAACGAAAAATGAAAAAATTTCGTTCAAAAAATTTCGAACGAACGAAAAATGGGAAAATTTCGTTCGAAAAAAATTCGAACGAACGATTTTCGAAAGTTTCTTTCGGAGGTCAAACGAAAGAAATTCGAAACTAATCGAAATTTCGATTTTTTTTCGAAATTTCTTATTTTTTTCGAAGTCGAAAATTTCGAACTTTTTTCGAAATTTGTCGGAAATTTCGAATTTATTTTGAAATTTCTTCGAAAGTATTCCGAACGTCAAAATTCGAAAAATCGGATTTCGAACGAACGAAATTTGAAAATTTTTTTCGAAAATTTCGTTCGTGTACAACTATAGCTCAAAGATCTTCATGGTGTAGCATAACAAACGAATCGGCCTATACGAGGAGCAATCGGCAACATCTGCTTCACCCTTCTAGATCGGCGCCGTTACACTTGTTTGCCAGATATTCGGGGTTCTGCCTTCAGCGATAATCCGATTGAACTGTTTGGCAAGCCATGCAAAACCATGATCACCTAGCAACTTCCACACCTCAGCAGGCAGATCATTCGGGCCATTTGATTTATTCAGCTTCATTTTAGTGACTGGCCTTACTGACTTCATCAGCTGTAATACGAGGGACAGGTCCTTGCACACTGCTCACATACTGAATACGCGGATGTGGGAACTCATCATTCGAGATGACGTTAAAATGTTCTCTCCATACTGTCTAACTGTTTATTATATCAATCTATATTTTCGATTTTTTGATCGAATCGCTAACACGCTGTGGGCTGTACTTTTTCGGATGGAGGGGCAGCGGAAGTGGATAAAACCCTGTTACTAACTGTTTATCAAGTCAATCGATATTATCGATTTTTGATAAAATCGCTAACCTATGGGCTGCACTTTTTCGGATAGAGGAACAAGAGGATCATATTAATCGATATTATTGATTTTTTCATAAATCGCTAAAACACGATTGAAGACAAATGTGAATCAGGTGCAAGCATACTTAGGAAAAGATAAGGATGAAGAAGACAAAAGAATCGCTACTGTTGCAATTGGAGATGCAAAAAATGTGTGAAAGTGAAAAACCGGTCATTCTTTTTACTTCGCATGAAATTGCAACATGCCATCACAGCCCTTTGTTGAAGAAAATGCATACTCCGAAAAATAGCAGAGAAAAATGGAAATGTAACAGGTCGCACAACGGAAAGGTTAAAAATTGGTAGAGCAATTCGCATACCGAGATCGCACTGTCGCACCACTCCTGTTCCTTAATCTTCAAACTTGTTTGATGGGTAATATGGTATAGCACTTGGAGAGCGGCTTCCACTAAAAAAAACAATCTGACCCAATGAAAAAAGACTAGATTTTGGGAAATGTACTCACCCGACTTTGAATCATCAGAACCAATTAGCTTCAAAAGACTACGTACGGCATCAATTCGAGAAACAATATGCGGGAAATTCTCTCCCCAAATCTAAAGTAATGCTCCAGTTTGGTAGACGATATTATGTAGTGATGCACATAATTTCGCAACCTTCAACAACCGCAGAACACTTGGCAACTTCGTGGTGGCCTCGATATTTCCACAATCAGCATCACTTTTGACACGTAGCACTACCCGCAGCAGTTCCTGGAAGTTAGAAGGACATTTGGAAGAGATTAATTGCTAGGCGTCAAGAAAAATTACAGCAGTTTTCGCAGTAAGAAGTCGTTTATACTTCCGCCGCCGAGCGGCGCGGCGAAGTGCAACACTATAATATTGATCGTGCAGTGCCGCGTGATCAATATTACAGAAATGCACTCTGCAGCGCCGCTCGGCGGCGGAAGCATAAACGACCCCTAATCGAGTTAAACTTACAGGACACAACAGCAGACAATCGGGAAGCTACTGAAAGACAAACACTCACTGCTGCGCTATCTTGATCCATTATTAGAGGAGCTACTCTTTCAATGTATCGTCGAATATTCGTCTGGCAGTCCTTCGGAATCGTACCAACGTCCACGGCACGGTGCACAAGTTCCTTCTGACAAAAACGCTGATCACAAATCTGATGCTCATTAGAAACTTTTCAAGAAATTCAACATAAGTTAATCAAAGGTTCCCATCGGGAGAAAATTTCGGCGGAAAAGGCGATATTCGACGATTTCCGGAATGGATAGAAAGAAAAGGCACAAAATTTTTCTTGGAGGTTTTATGGAGAGCTGAACACAAATCTGCAACCCGTTTATCGATTTTCGATAGATTACGGTAGGTTACGTTGGGTGTACGGTAATCTAGTCAGACTCAGATTTGGCTCAAAATTTCTCTGTGGCTGTTATTTAGGATGTCAAACACGAAATTGCGGTACATTTTCCGATTTTCTGAATAGTAAGGTAGATAACGCCAGTTAAAAGGCTTAATTCAACCGTAACCTACAGTAACCCTAAGCCTACCGACAAACAGAGCGGGGATTCGCGTTCAGCGCCCTGAACCCCCAGCTGGCAGTTGAGTGGAATCCGAAAAAAATTTTTCCAACACCGTAAAAATTAGCCTTACTTTTTCGCGAAGCTTCAAAAACGCTTATATTTCCGTTCACAGGTGTCCGCAGCAGAATCCTATGTTAGATTCGGAGACAGCGAGCCAGAACTGACCAGGAAACATTCATTATCTTTGAAATGCTGAGAATGGCCTAGCGAGGTTTCCTAGTAAGGTAACTTGGAATGAGATCTGAAACCTTGTCACCATGATTGGAACGCATCCTTTAGATGATGGTTATGGCATTTAGAGCTGCTCTAAAGCAGGGTTCGACAAAGTACGCGAAGCATTAGAGAAAATTAGAGCTTGAAAGGCTTAGAATTGAAATTGAAATTTTTTCAATAACTTTCACACATTTTGGAGTGGAGATGAGCGATTGGAGTTAATAAATCCTCCTTTTTTTTGCAGCGGCACCGAAAGCACATGAGGTGTTCCAATAATAAGGAAATGAACACAGCTAGGGCTGAAGCTAAGGTAAAAGCGCTTCCAACCTTGCACATTGAAACTTGATCTCCGTTCGAAAACCGTTGCTGAAGAGAAAAACTTACAGAGACTTCCTCTATTTTAGTCGTAGTATAATCGTTTGCTACCAGGCACTCAGCGAATTCGAAGCACTTTTGGTCCGTTGAGAGAAGATTTGCGAAATGTTTTAGCGAGATTGAGAACTGAAATAATAAAAAAACATTGTTCAAGGATTCGCGAAGAAATTGGCATATAGAAAAATGCCGTTACAAGACAGACTTACCCCGTTTGGGTCATGGTGAGTGCTGCTGATCCGCTGGATTTTGGTCTGCAATTGAGCTTTATCGTCAGAAGCCGTTTGACGAGAAATAATATCCAGCATTTCACGCAATATCCTACGATGCACGGACGATCGTGTAACTATTTCAGCAAATACTCTGAACCAATTATTCTCACTGCTGTGAAATTGTAGAGGTATCGATATTTTTACACTGAAAAATACTTACTGAGCCTCGAAGTTGTCTAGCTTAGCAAACAGGTCAACCATGAACCGTACCCTCTTCGTCATTTCCATTCTGTACGGAACAATGTAAGAGGCAAAATAGCGCTCTATCATCGATCTGGAAGAAGTACAATCGAATAATTCCTAACTACCACCACTTGCTTGTAGCATCATGATAACTACAACTCACTTTTCTTCAGTCATGCTAGCCAACATATACAGTGCGAGAGCCCGCTTCGGGATAATAGCAACAGCTGCGGTCTCTGAGGCAGTATGCTCCTCTCCCATAACCACTTTGTAATACAAATTCAACAACTTGGCAATGACTTCTTGGCGTATTTTCGGCTGGAATGGAAACTATGAAAATGCCTTGCCTTTAAGCGCTTACCTCGAAATAGAGAATCAGAGTGACACCCCTGCCTGCTTCAAGATACGAGCATGTCGTAGTCGCCGAAATTTGCGCCCTAAATGGGGGGGGCACAGGATTCATCCATGAAAGAGAAAAGTTCTGTCGATCACAGATGGATGGTGGAGTTAACTGTCATTGCCAAAAAAAAAGCCCAAAAATAGACCTGAAGCTATGGAAAGGGCCCGAACCTTTTAACAAGGTCTCACAAATTTCTACAGAAAAATCATGATCTTACGGTCACCAAGATCGCGGACTTTTTACCCTTTGAGTTCATCGAACGCTGGTGAGCATAGAAATCGAGAAGCAAAACTGCAATCCCCGCATAGGCTATACATATTATATCAACATTATAGTTGTACAATTTCGAAAAAAAAATGCCGAACGAACGAAAATCGAAATTTTTTCGTTCGAAATATTTTCGAACAAATGAAAAATGAAAAAATTCCGTTCGAAAAAGTTTCGAACGAACGAAAGTTGAAAAAATTTCGAACGAACGATTTTCGAAAAACTTTCGAAATTTCGGAGGTCGAACGAACGAAATTCGAAACTAATCGAAATTTCGATTTTTTTCGAAATTTCGCTTTTTTTCGAAATTCGTCGAAAATTTCGAACCTTTTTCGAAATTTGTCGGGAATTTCGGACTTTTTTCGAAATTTGTTCGAAAGTATTCCGAGCGAACGAAATTTGAAAAAAAAATTCGTTCGACGAAATTTCGAACGAACGAAATTTGTAAAAATTTCGTTAGACGAAATTTCGAATGAACGAAAACGAACGAAAAAAAAAATCGAAAATTTCGTTTGTGTACAACTATAATCAACATACTATATCAATTCCCGGATAAGATATATTCGAGATATCTATACTCTTCTTCTTCTTCTTCTGCAGCCACAGAGAGGGTCCTGTCATAGACTGAGGAACTGAGCCACAAGCGTCGGATTCGTCCACAGATCTACTGTTGTTAACGATGTCGGTCTCATCGGGCAGTTGAAAAGGTGCGCAGTAGTATGCCCTTTATTACCACAATCCGGGCACTCGTCAGGTCTGCTGCTATCGATCTTATGTAAATAAGACATAAGCATGGGGGAGTGCCCGCAGCGCAACGAGGCAAGGGTGCACCTGGCACGCCTACCGAGTTCCATCTCGGTTTCGCTGACCTCAGGCGGCACGACTCCGAGAATGGAGTTTACGGCGGTCTTGCATAAGTGATCCTTGACGAATTGGGTATGCTCAGCACGTAAGAGACGGAGGCGTTCTTGTTGTGCGTTAGTCCATCTCTGTATATTGATTTTCGTGGGAGCATCAGCAAACGGCTTTCTTATACCTCTCTCTCTCACGGGTCTAATACTCTTCGCGACGGATGATTTGGCTGCTTCAGAATGTTTATGTACAGCTGTTGTGCGTGGAGTTGGCAGTGGTCCTTAACTGGCAGGATGCGAGCTTCGGCATGTAGGTGCTCTATTGGAGAGCTTTTAGAACAGCCTGTTGCGATTCGCAATGCTCCATTTTGGATGCGCTGCAGCTTGACCAGGATGTGTCCGACACGATATGCTGCCAGACTGGTGCAGCATACTCCAGGGCGGGCTGTACGATGGCCTTGTACGTGGTCAGGATCGTTTCTTTACTGCATCCCCAGGACGTTCCGCCGAGAGCACGTAGGACGTTAAGTCTTGTTTTCGCTGCAGCTTGCTTCTGCTCAGTGTTCTTATGAAACTTCAGCGAAGGGTCCAACACGAGTCCGAGCAGCTTAGGGAATCGGGCGGCCGGCAGGCGAGTTTCGTCCCATTTCACCATGGGATGAGCACTGTGCTCCGCAGGAACAGTGGAAAAGACTGTGACGGATGATTTAGCGGCAGAGACCGTAAGCATCTTGCTATCGAGAAAACATTTCAACTCGATCAAGTAGTCATTGATCTTACTGGCAGCTACATTTATGTCGCGATCCCGGCATAGTATAGTAATATCATCCGCATATGCAACGACCTTGATGTCTTGGGATGGAACGGGTAGATCTTCAATATACAGACTAAAAAGAGCAGGCGATAAAACTCCTCCTTGAGGTACGCCGGCGGCGATTGGGATGCTATTGGAGACGTGCCCTTGAAATAGCACATTTGCCCGACGTCCTTTGGTGAATGCGGTTATCCACCGCTTCTGCCAGGGCGGAATGGTAGACCTTAACAGGCTCTCCGACAAAATGCCCAAGTTTACAGTGTCAAAAGCCTTCGTTAGATCGAGGGCTACACCTACGGTTCGCTGAGGTTTCATGGCATTGAAGCCGTCCAAAACATAGCTCACAATTTCCAGTAGGGCCGTAGTGGTGGAATGTAGCTTACGGAAACCATGTTGATGCTTTTGTTTGCTATTGTGTTCGGAGAGCTCCTCCACAGCCAATTTTTCCGCAACTTTGGCAATAGGTGAGAGAAGACTGATTGGCCTGTAACCTTTGCCGTGGATGGTGATTTACCCGGCTTAGGCAATGGGATGACGCGTGCTACTTTCCAATCTTGAGGTAATGTACAGGTCCGAAACGATGTATTAATGACGTCAGCGAGCAGGGGTAGTAGTTCACTTGGCAGTCTCTTTAGAACTGCTGGGCTCAAGCCATCTGGCCCTACTGCCTTCGAGTTACTCATTTCCTTGATAACCTTCTCGACCTGAGCGGGCGTGACTGCATCATCTTCAGCCATAAGTGGCAATTTACAGAGTTCCCGAACAGTTATTCTATTCTGCTTCTCTCTTTTTGTTTTAGTTATGAAAAATGCTTCCCAAGAGCATTTGCGGCCTCTTTCCTGACTTAAAGACTCCGCCGTCGATTTCAATCATGGAATTGTTGGCGGAGGTGACCTTTCCGGAGATCCTTTTCAAAGCCTTCCACGTTGCTGCAGCATCACTCCTGAAGTTCATCTTCTCAGTGAACTTTTCCCAAGATTCTTTCTTGTGCCTATCAAGGTCCATCCTGATCTCATTATCCAGCTCGGCAATGTCTGGGTCAAGATGATCAGCAGCTCTCTTTGCGTCCCTTGTCCTTATCTTCTGCAGTGTCTCCCTGGTGACATTGGGAAAGAAGGTCTTGACACGACCTTCAGGGATCGCAGCTTTCATCGCCTTCCGGATGGCATCAGAGAAGTGGCGCTCCTTCTGGTGTACATTGCCATTCCACGGATATTCGGCCGCTTGGCGGAGTGCAACCTCCTGAACAGGCTCCAGTCTGCAAGGCCTAAATTGAGATAAGAACGATGACGAACACCTGTATAGGGAGCAAGAGAGTTAGAGAGATCGATATTGACAAAGACCGGAATGTGATCACTGGAAAGAGTTGTGGATGTAGACCAAGAGCAGGCATTAGAGAGATTAGAAGAGACAAGGGAGATGTCTGGGCTGGAAGATCGGCCGTAGGCAGGGAGACGAGTGGGCTGGTCATCGTTAAGGATAACCAGATCGCACTCCTCCGCCCATTCTTCGACGTCATTTCCTCTAGCATCAGAGTCAAGCGATGAGCAGAACGTGTGAGCATTGAAGTCACCCGCAAAGACAATTGAGGGAGATAGAGAGCAGTCATACAGCTGCTTGAGTAGAGGGATAGGGTTGTAGGTTGGTGGACAGGATGTAGGAGGAGGAATGTATATATTGAAAAGAGAAAGTGGAGTTTTTAGAGGTAGATGGATGGGGATGTACTCGAGAGTGCCATCCACTGGAGTGTTTGGAATGATGTGAGAGGGAAGAGACGACAGAACAAAAGTAGAGACTCCGCCTCCCTGAGATGACCTAGGAGTATGATAAGCAGTATAGCCAGGGATGTTTGGATGTCGAGAGGTAGCAGAGGGAGAGAGTTTGGTTTCCTGAACCATGATAACATCCGGGTGATGAGTACGGGCAAAGAGAGATAATTCAGAAAGCTTGGCGCGAAGGCCGTTGAGATTGATATGTACAATAGAGAGGGGGCGGTTGGTAGATGAGGAATTTGAGTTACTGGAGGCGGAGCACACAATACAACGAAAGGAAGAATCGTGGTGCCTCACAGAGCTGAGACCCGAACAAGAGAAGTGCACCCACCTTTCGCATCCAAAACATTGGACGCTGGTTCCATACCAATTGACATCTCTGTCGCATGTGGCACATGGGTACTTCTTCTTCGCGGGTCCTGGGTTCCTCTCGACGCCGGCTCTTTGCAGTAAGATCTTCAGGAGAGCTGCGGCCAGCCAGCACCTCTCCCATGACAAAAACCCTCTCCGCGGAGGGATTGACGTCGGTTTGCACGGAGGTGGTCTTCTTTCCTCCACACTGCCACGGCACGAACGTACGACATCTCGGCAGCATCTATACTCTCCTTGCTCTCTCTCTCTGTGTATGTGTATGTGGATTTTGTATTTGTTTATTACAGGTCACGCCTGCATAGTTAAGTTATATAGAAAAACAAGAGAAAACACTGAATATAAAAAGACAGGAGACAGATATAATATCAATATGAATTGAAACAGGCTCAATCATCCTCAGTCATCAAGTATTGATCCAAGCTACGTTTGAAAGCGGAAAGAGTTGTAGGAAGGTTGCCCCTTTTGAGTAACTTTTCAAACTCACTTCCTGCTCTATTAACAAAGAAGTGGTGCCTCAAACTTTTCCTGGCTCTGTTGCGGACAAGTTTGAAGCTGCTGCCTCATGTGGTAGACGCCCTGAGCTGGAGGAAATCGTTTGGCTTGAGTCCAACATGCCCATACAAGATCTTATAAACCATCAGAAGATCGAACCTTTTTCTTCTGCAAGCCAGCGATTCAAGTTGTAGTTCCTTATTCCTAGCAATTCTGCAGGGCATTTCATAATAGCTGAGACCCCTGACCCAGATCATCACCTTGCGTGTGAAGCTGTTTTGGAGTTTTTCAACACACCCCTGGTCGAGACCTTGTGAGGGTTGGAAATTACACTCCCATACTGATGTGTGTGTGTGTGTGTGTGTGTGTGTGTGTGTGTGTGTGTGTGTGTGTGTGTGTGTGTGTGTGTGTGTGTGTGTGTGTGTGTGTGTGTGTGTGTGTGTGTGTGTGTGTGTGTGTGTGTGTGTGTGTGTGTGTGTGTGTGTTGCCTAAGACTTGTTCCGATAATATCCGAAATTTATCCGAGATTATCCGACGGATATCCGTATCCGAATCATTGGAAAAATGGCATTATCCGAATCGATCCATTATCCGAGGAATTACCTTCGGATAACGAGTATAGTCTCCACAGTCAGTTTTTGAATTGAGTGTAACCTTTAGTATCAAAGTTGAGAGAATAGCGACGCGTACGAGTAAGCCTCGACAACAAAGTAAGCCGCCTCTATGGCTTCAGGGAATGCAAAAAATAGCGAAAGTGAGGGTGCGCTGAAATTGACAGGGCCAACGTATGGAATTCAGCATCTTGCCTTCACCTTCTTTTGGTAGAGGGTCGTAAGACTGAAGCTATGATACGTTTTCGAACAGATACCTTCCGCTTTAAAACAACCCCATTATAAGGGAAGTGTTTAGAGTGGTAAACGCATTTGCCAAAACGACTAGTATCGTTAGTATCTCTAATGGCTCAATAGTAAAACTGCGCACTATCCCGCCCCGAGCTGCAGGTTCCAAGAAGTTACAAGCCTAAAAAGGTCGTTTTTTGTGCTTTTTGTACCCTCCAAAAAGGGCATTATTCTTTCGAAAAATCGGAAACGGACCTCATGTGTTCAGCGCCCAAAACTACCACCCTGAGCAAAGTTTGAGCGAGGGCACATTTTCCATACTTTGTCCAGACTGACAGCGTTTTGGACTTGTACAAATTTTCGGCTGGGCGTTTATTTGTACCAATAAGAGGGCTCTGGGAGCGTTTAAGAAAAATGTTTCAGATTTGACTTAAAAGTCTCACAGGGGATTTTTTGGGGCCTTGATCACTAATCCGTGGTTTATTAGTCGATTTTCCAAAGTTTTCGGCTAATTTCGTTCGAAGCTTCCCAACCCGGGAAAATTTCGAGGAAAAAACGCCACTTTCGAGATTTTCGGAGTGTTACGGTAGATACTGCTCAAATTGTTCCTCTGAGGGATTATTTGGAGTGCTGAACACGAATCTGGAGTCCGTTTATGGTTTTTTGCAAATTACGGTACATTACGGTGGGTAGGTAGTCTGGTCAAAATCTCAGAT
This sequence comes from Aplectana chamaeleonis, assembly GCA_029168955.1. NCBI lineage: Eukaryota > Metazoa > Nematoda > Chromadorea > Rhabditida > Cosmocercidae > Aplectana > Aplectana chamaeleonis. The sequence continues at coordinate 791,150 of JAPDOI010000303.1, forward strand.
GCTACTCAAAATTTGTATACGGGGTAATTCAAGGTGGAGAATACGAATTTAACGTCCGTTTTCCGATTTTCAAAATACTAAGGTGGGTTTTGCCCCCTAAATGACATGCTACCAACCGTAACCTACAGTAAACTTCGAAATTCCGACAAATGGACTCCAGATTCGTATTCACCACCCTAGATTACCCCTACATACAAGTTTTGGGCTTAATCCGAGAAAATTTTTTGAAACTCCCAAAAAAATGTCTGATACCCTTGCCTTTTCGCGAAGCTTGAAAAATGCTCATAACTTGTTCGAACCTGCAGCTCGGGGCGGGATACTGCGCATTTTTACTATTGAGCCAGAAGAGATACTAACGATACTGGTCGTTTTCGCAGATGCGTTTACCACTCTAAACACTTCCCTTGTTAGAGCAGTTCTCGCGCCTCGCATGCGGGAAGTAGGAACGTACGATTACCGAAGATGACTAGGAGTAGATTCATTTCTTAAGAATTCAGGACCCCTCAGGTGTTTGCCCACCATTGATTTTAAATACAATTTCATGCTACGAAACTTCGTACGTTTTGAGAGAGAGGTCCATAGGAAAGAATAGATCACAGAAGCCGATTAATAGCCACGCACACATGCCGACGTGATGAGTTTGAAACCTTGTCAACATATTTAAAACGCACCCTGTAGGTTTTCAACGCGAAGCGGCGCGTGTGCGCACCTTGCATTAAAGGCTGCGCCACACGCTCATGTGTTAACTTCAGACCACATACTCGAATGAGCGCGCTGAAAACCGGAACAGCTTCTTTCTCAATGGCACGGTAAAGCGGGACGTTGCGTAACCCTGAGGCGCAATTTCCGGGCAGTTTACATTTGATAACTAAAACTGCCAGACGCCGAAAATTCGTTCGGTAGTCGGGCTCAAGCGTCTAAACCTGAGAAATGCTACGATTCTTCCCTCTGGTGATCGGAAGTATCGAGAATTTTCGGGATATCTTCATCAGATTTTCACTTCTGGACCGGGATTCCTCTGGAGCCAAAATTACGGTGACCCCCGCCCCCGTTGGTATAATTTCGCAACCACGCTTAACCCTGCTAAATGTGATATCGGTAGTGAAAGCGACGGAACTCGATCAGAGATGCCCTTCCAGGCCAAAAATGCGCAATCTTAAAATTATCCTACAGCCTGCATATCCACAAAAACAGACTCAAATATGCTGAAGATACTGTCGGTATTGTAGAGAAATTCTGGGGTCCGTTTCTGGGACAAAGGTTAATAGCGCCGCGACCACGTGGTCCCTGCACGAGTAACATCAGATTGCATGATGCAGGAACAATCGTCCGCAAGTGCGCTCCAATAACGTCAGTAAATTTATGGCCCCTATCACTTACTAGTAAGAGTAAAAGATTTATGGGCGGTTGTTGAGTATCATCAAGCTATCCTGGGACATTATCAGAGAAGTTCTGAGCACAAATTATGTATGTTCTGTTCCACACCTACTGCTAACAAAACAGTTTGTAAAACCCTCTGGGAACTCATAAGCAAGCCCCGGATAGAGAACCCGTGAAAGATTAGACTTGGAAGATCCAGGCGTCTAGCATCCGTAGAAAAAATGGTGTTCTATGGGCGCTACGGCTGACTACAACAGCTCCGTAGGAGCATGTCCGCGCCGTGATTTTCACTCCTCGAACATTGGGGTTTCATTCCCCCTGAAAAAATTGATGAGTTAATGTACCCGAGGAGTGTGCACAGTCAGTTTTTGAATTGAGTGTAACCTTTAGTATCAAAGTTGAGAGAATAGCGGCGCGTACGAGTTTCGAAGTTATCGAATCTGACCTTGTCCTTCAGAAAACTAGAAGTGGGTGCGCCCTGCAAAAGGATGCTACGTAAATGTCTATGCCACTCACTTTTTTATCCCTCATACGATCACAACATGCAATGATTAGTGACTCATTCACAGCATCGAGTTTCCTCCTTGCGGTTTCAATGACACAGTTAACAGCAGTGAGACGCACGGTATCGTCGAGATCGCGGGTAAGACTACTGAGAGCAGCTGAAGTTGAAATTACTCTTCTTTGAATCCAGCAGGATGGGGATGAAGAGATTCAGCAAATAAGCATATCAAAAGTGGACGATAACGGCATTGAGTAAAAAAAAAACAAGGAGATGTTCAAATTGCTGACATAAAAAACTCACAAGAGATCTGTCCCCTAAGCTGGCTATGTCGAAGAAGAATTTCAAGCGAATCCCTTGCACACGCTTCTCTCACTTCAGTGGACGAGTCTTTGAACCTGCAATGCAAGCTTCATCATTCAAAGAATACCCGATAAAAAAGCACAATACGATGTGAAGGAGTTCGACAGATTCCAGAGGATTTCGAATAAATCCCCAAGCTCGAGTACAGAATCCTTTCAGAAATAGCTAACAGAAAAAATAAGGCAAACGTGTGCAAAAAAATACAGGAAAAAGACCTGTCCATGTAGAACTTCCACAGCTTTGGATGGTCGTCGTAGAAGCGAGCCTTCACGCTCGATGCCAATTTTCCTACGAGCTTTGTGGCTAGTAAACGCTGCTGATCATCTTCTGCCTAGGAATACATAGAGATCTTCATCGCTCATATGTAAGATTGCTCTTGGAGGAACAAACGATTTGATCGGCAGAAAAGAAACAATAACGCTTCAAAACTAACCCTCAACGACGAAGATATCTGAGGAAGTACTGGTGCGACAAGTTCCGGAGAAACTTCATGAAGTTCCAAAATAACATCATGAAGCTTCTTCCGACCGCTCCCGACCATGTCACATTCTCTGGGGAGACCACCGGATAGCAAAGATTGTGTTAGTAACTAAAACAACAAAATATTCTGAAGTTTTATCACGCGACCGTCTGTAGTTGAGCAAATTCGCACCTTCGCGCTAATTAGGAACACATATTTTAGGGGCTATTCATACCTCAACGCAAGCCCGTGAAGCGCGTAGAAAGAATTTCTACTCCAACGCCACGCCCGCGGAGACTATGAATACTCCAGTGGCGACGCTAAGACGGAGAGGTTTGAAGTCGGCTTTGCCATATAAGCAAAATCTGTACACACGATCATCATCATGCTAGCAGAGGATAGTGATGGCATTAATTAATATGCAACGGAATGAAACTGATGATGGATTAAAGAAGAAAAGGCTGAAAAAATCGTTGTCATAATGGAGCGCAGGTCACGCGCGTGGCGTCAGGCCACTCACGCTCGAGCGCACGTTGAGGAGTACGAATAGCGCCTTATGATGTGACATGAACAGATACGTAAAAAAGAAGTTCATTAATTCACTCACAGATTGTATAACTGCTTCAAGTGATGTTTGTGAGACTTGTATTATTTGTCGAGCCATATTATAGGACTCACGATTGTTAATCTGTAACAAGGATAAAATCGAACAGGCACGAAATTCTGATCTACTAGAGAAATATAACTTGCGTAGATCTCTATAGGGGAAACGTGATAACTCAGACACTCGTAGTTGTGGTCCGCCAGACTGCCGTTGTTTGTGATTGTTTCGGGGTAAACGCCAGGTGTTCCGGGTGAAACAGAGGTGTTTCGCAGAGAACAGGTGTTAAAGAAAGCCACGAAGAGCGATGCACCGGAATAAACGGATGATGTTTCGTGGCAACGAATTCGTCTTTATCTTTATATGGCAGCCGTCTGGTAGAACACAACCACAAATGTCTGAGAACATGTGGGAATGTTCAAACTTGGCATGAAAATAAGAATAGTTGGGGGCGGCAGCGAGTCATTGATCTCATGTAAGCTCCGAATTGTAAGCTCCGGAACTGCCACAAGCAGTGCTAACCAAGGTGGGTAAGAGCACCGATGGCTCAATTGGTAGTGAGGTACAGTCATGTGGGTATGACTAGCGTTCGAACCCTCGTGGCAACTCCTATGCAAAATTATCCAAATTTTGATCAGGAATCACATCCAAAAGTTTATTTTATCACTTTCCAGCGCAAAATAGCTTTATTGACAGTGAAATAGACTCGAAAATAGAATATTCAGCATTTTATTTCCCAGCAGGGGTTTTCCTTGCAACTTCGGAGAATCTACACGATTTGCGCGGAATACAACAAGGTACTTTGAGCTATTTTATCACTATATGCAAATCAAAATACATATGCAATTTTACCACCAACGGTAAATGGGATATCATTTACTACTTTTCTTCTTCTGCAGCCGCTGGAAGGTTTTTGTCAAAGGTTCAAGAAACGGGCAACCGAAGTTGGATTCGTCCACAAATTCATTGTTGCCAGTGTGGTGGTCCTCTTTGGGCAATCGTATAGGTGCTCAGTCGTGTGGCCACGGCTACCACAGTTCGGGAACTCGTCAGGCTTACTGCAATCTATCTTATGCAGGTATGACATGAGCATAGGGGAACGACCGCAGCGTAACCAAGCAAGGGTACTTCTGACCCGCCTACCGAGTTCCATCTCGGTGTTACTGACTACAGGTGGTGCGATCCCCAATATGGGGTTTGATACTTATACTGAAGTTTTTGTCTTTGTTTCGCATAGATTGATGAAATAAATAGCACGAAGTACGTGAGTAACTCACGCGAACTAAGTGAGTCTTCCATACTTGTGAGAAGAATCCTTGCAGGGGAATGAAACCTTGAATATCCTGTACAGCTAGGTCCGACGCTTGCTTCCTCAAGAAAGAACAATTAAATCTCACCTAGCGGCTAGCGTTATGGTAAGCTTATCAGCTGCGCTCTTCTTTCAGCCTGAATCGATAGGCGGGCCGGCGCACGCGACCGTCGCGCCAGCCGCAGGTAGGATTAAAATGTTTTTTCTTGACGAAGCAAGCCACGGACCTAACTACATGTACTCGAGGCTAATTTACTATCGCCATGGCTTTATCGTGCTGCAAATGATAAAATGACATTTGTGACAAAATTCGCGATCACAATATGAAGGACTCGTGATTTTGGAAAAAAATGCAAGAGGGGAGTCGAACCAGGGTTGAGCAAGGCTGCGACTCGGCGCAACGGAGGGTCGTAAAAATTTTAGAAAATTTTCGAAGAAAAATTAAGGTTTTGGGGAGTTTGCAAAATATTTGAAGAAAATGGATTTCTTCCGAACCACTTGGTGAGCTGAAATGAGGTGACGACAGTCGCTCTTTGATAGTAAGAATGCAGCGCAAGAACAGCTGTGTCCGCAGAGGCCGTCATGAAATTTTACGTTACGGTGGGTATGCGGTAGTTTGGACAAAGTATCAGATCTCAGTCAAAATTTCTATTCTGGGGTGATTCGGTTTGCTGAATACAAATTTCATAATTATCTGTCGAAAGGGGATCGTGACATTTTTTTTTAACTTCTTCCAAAATTATGGTCAACAGGGGAATCGCTCCGCCGAAAATTGGCGCAATACCTGCTCAATCCTGAGTCGAACCCTCGCCACACACACTCGCGAACGATCGCTTTTACTAGCATTTTACCATGACAGGAATGAACACGCCTTCATGGTACTGCGCTTCTATCGTACAGACCTACACAAGTTATACTTCATCAGTTACTGCTATTTCTTTATCCCCGGAGGTATAATGCAGAGGACCCACTGAAGTCGTCACTTATTAAATGAACCTACACGATATTCGACTGGTGTCGTCAGAGCATCGTGCGCTCGTGCGATGAAGGGCCCAAGTCGTAGGAGCACGAAAACTCACCTTTTGTGGGTTAATTAGGTAGAAAAATAACACATCCAAAACTTCTGTTGCAACCTGATCTACATCTCTAAGTAATTTTGAAATGATTCCAATGAGAATGGCGATAACCTGGAAGAAAAAAAAAGTTGGTGCCATCCTAGCGTCTTCAACAGTGAAAAGAATGGATTCGCAAACACCTTATCTCTACTCTCATTCTTGTCCTCTCCATCATCATCCGCCGAGCTGCCATCCTCTGATGTATCGCGAATTTCACTTTTCCAATCTTTTCCATTGGCAACCTCCATGGCAGTTTTGAGTAAGGAACGTATCACTTGATTCGCATCATCTTGCGGTAGTTCCAAACACAGAACCAGGGTGCTGACCACGCTAAGGTTCTTAAAAATACAAGAAATTCTTAGGTTAAGTAGGTACGTAGATGCAGTTACTCACCTCAAGAAGGTAAAAATAACGTCGAAACAATGGATTAGAAGGTGACTCAAGACCCTTGAGTGCTTTAACGATGAAGATCAGCACATCCTGAAAGAGGCGAATAACCTATTGCACAGCTTACGCAATCGCTATATACATCCCTAATCGAAGCGAGATTTCGCCGGCGAAATCTCGCTCCGAGATTTTGGACAGTCGCTGTTGCAGCGCGCAGCGCAATGGGAATTATGCTAAGAACACGGGTCTCGGTACGGCTACTCTTCGTCGCAGCACGATCATCACAGTGCTGCCTGCTACAACAGCGTTTGTTCGCAACTGCGGACCATCACTCATCGCGTTGGAACCCGCACCTACGAAAATACTGAGGCTGCCGCCGAATCATTTGGCATGAACCAGCTTTGTGACATGTGGCTGAGGGGTGTTAAGGCTTCAGCGAATAGGGCGAAGTCAGCTCTCTGCTCTGCGGATTTCTGCTTACAATATATGAATGGTTAGCCAATAAATAAGAACAAGTATTTATCTCTGCAACAAGAAATAACGAAAAAAACTACTGTTCAACTTTGAAAAAGTAACAGAATCTATTAATCAATTCTAAAGGAGTCGAGAAAAACAGAACAACACTATAACTTCAGTAGCGTTTCAAACAGCTGGCCAAAAATGATTGCAATCAACAACTGATAGGTTGTCAATACCATGAATACATCAAAAATCGACAACTTCACGTCAACTTTCAAAAAGAATCCCAACAAGCAACGAATAGCAAGACGAATTATTGCTCAGGTAGCTGCGAATGCTTTAGTGGAATCTTGCGATCAGGGCATGTCTTCCAAAGAAACCCATTGACTTCTTCTGTAGCCATGAAGCGGGCTTTGTCATAGGTTCAGAAACTGCGCGACCAGCGTTGGATTCGTTCACGGGTCCATTGTGGTCAAACTGGGGTATCTTCGACTAATTGGACAAGTGCGCGGTGTCATGTCCGGGACTACCGCAGTCTGGGCATGTGTCGGTTTTACTGCTGTCGATTTTGCTTACGTAGGACATTAGGAATGTTGAGTGACAACAGCGAGGCGAGGCGAAAGCACATCTGGCTCGCCTGCCGAGTTGAGACTCGAACTCGCATGTCCGAGGCGGCTTTGCTTCCGAAATAGGGTTCACAGCCGCCTCAAAGTGTCTCTGAAAAAATGGGTAGGCTCCTCGCGCATGAGACAGAGCCTTTCCTGATTGGAGTCGGCCCATCTCTGTGCATTAACTTTACTAGGACCGTCGGCTAACGGTTTCCTAATTGGCCTCTCTCCAACGGGTTTCAAGATTCTTCTCGTCGAACGAGTCGGTTGCTTGAGCACATTAATAACCATCTGCTTTGCCTGAATTTCGCAGTGTTCTTTGACTGGCAACATGCAGGCCTCCGCCTACAGACGCTCGATTGGAGAGCTCTTTGCACAACCAGGAGCAATTTCGAGCAGCATTTTGAACTTACTACATTTTGATCCAAAAACTGTCCGACACCATGTGCTGCCACACAAATGCAGTATACTCCAGAGCAGGCTGCAGTACAGCTCCACAACCCGCCAATAAAGTCTCTGCTGCTACCCCGGGAAGTTCCTCCAAAAGCTCTCAAAACATTGAGCTTGGCCTTGACGACTGACTCTTTCTGTTCAGTGTTTTTGCGCATCTTCAGTGAAGTCGAGAATTTGGCCAAGAATTTTGCGAAATCCTGCTGCTGGCAGCAGGTTACCATCCCATTTGACATCAGGATGGGCACTGTGTTCCTGAGGGTCTGTTGCAAACGCTGATACAGAAGACTCCGGCAGAAACTTCTTCTTCTTCTTTGCAGCCACATCGAGGGTTTTGTCATAGGCGGAGAAACTGGGCGACCAGTAGTGAATTCGTCCATGAATCCATTGTGGTCAGCGTGGTAGGTCTCACCGGACAGTTAAATAAATGTGCTGTATCATGGCCTATAGTACCGCAGTCCGGACAAACATCAGATTTGCTGCTGTCAATCTTGCTGACGTAGGACATGAGCATTGTAGAGTGAACGCAGCGCAGCGATGCGAGTGGGCATCTCGCCCTTTTTCCGAGTTGAGCCTCGGATTTGCAGACTGGGGGCGGTACTTCTCCTACTGGGGGCGGAACTTCTCCCTTCTCCGTAGGATTCACCGCCGCCTTCTCAAGATAACACCGAACGAACTTGGTGCGCTCCTCGCCAAAAGACGGAGTCGTTCTTGCTGTGTGTCGTGCCATCTCTGCAAATTGACTTTGCTTGGAGCATCGGCAAATGGCTGTCTTTTAGCTCTCTCTCTAACGGGATTAAGCACTTTACATGACGGATGATTTGGTTGTTTTATTATATTGATACGGAATTGTTGGGTTTGCAGCTGACAGTGTTCCTTCACTGGTAGTAAACGTGTTTCGGCATGAAAGTGCTCGACTGGGGAACTCCTGGCACAAGCGGTGGCGATACGAAGAGCGACATTTTGTACTCGTTGCATCTTCGTCCAAGAGGATTCTGAGACGAGATGTTGCCATACCGGTGCGGCGCATTCCAGGGTGGGCTGAAGAACCGCCTTACACGTTGTTAGTCTAGTTTCCTTGCTGCAACCCCATGATGTACCGCCCAGGGCCCTGAGAACATTGAGCTTAGCTTTAACGACTGCCTACTTTTGTTCGGTATTCTTAAGGAACTTGAGCGATGGATCAAGCACAAGACCAAGCAGTTTTGGAAATCGAGCTGCTGGTAGACGGTTTCCATCCCACTCTACATCCAGATGAGAGCTGTGCTCGGATGGGTCAGTGGTGAGAACAGATACCGTTGACTTGGATGCGGAGATCTTTAGCATCTTCTCGTCGAAAATGTTCTTCAGCGTGATCAGGTACTCCTTGATCTTGTTGGTGGCAACATCTATGTTCCGATCTCGACACATGATTGTTATGTCATCGGCATACGCGACAACCTTGATATCCTGTGGCGGTTCAGGCATACCCTGGAGGTACAGACTGAACAAAGCTGGCGATAGGACACCGCCCTGTGGGACTCCAGCTGCGATGGGAATGCTGTTAGAGACGTTATTCTGAAACATTACTCGAGCTCGTCTTCCCTAGATGAATGCTGATATCCAGCGTTTCTGCCATGGCGGTATTGATGATTTCAGTAAATTGCTTGACAGGACTCCATGGTTTACTGTGTCGAATGCCTTGGTGAGATCTAAGGCTACAGCCACGCTTCTCGGCATTGAACCCAACCATGGCAAAGCTAGTAATTTCCAGCAGAGCTATCGTAGTGGAATGCAGCTCTCTGAATCCGTGCTGAAACACCTGTTTATCATTGTGCTCTGCAAGGTCCTTCACAATCAACTTTTCGGCTACTTTCGCATATGAGGACAGCAAACTAATAGGGCGATATCCCTTGACTGAAGCTTGGGGCTTGCCAGGCTTCGGCAGCGGCAGGACGTTAGCTGTTTTCCAATTTTGCGGGATAGTGCATGAACTGAACGAGGTATCAAGTCAGTGAGAAGCGGAAGGACTTCAGTCGGTAATTTCTTCAAGACAGCAGGGCATATTCCGTCGGGACCAACAGCGTTGGAGTTCCGCATATCCTTTATAACCTTCTCAACTTGCATCGTAGTGAACGCTTCGGCCGTGCTCATAAGCGGGAGGCGGCGCAGCTCTCTTACTGTAACTATGTTCTGCGCACCACGCTTTGCACTGGTGATGAAAAAACTTTTACCGAGCGCATAAGCGGCTTCCTTGCCTGACTTGAATACACCGTTGTCGAATTCAATTGTGGAGATGGTAGCGGACAAGCTCTTACCCGAGAGCTTCCGTAAAACCTTCCAAGTAGCTGCACTGTCCGTCTTGAAATACAACTGCCCGGTGAACTTTTCCCACTCTTCTTTCTTGTGCCTGTCGAGGTCCTTTTTGATCTCATCGTCAAGTTCAGCAACGACGGGGTCCAGATGGTTGAAAGCTCTCCTGGCATCTCTTGTCCTGATCTTATCTAGGATTTCTCTAGTGACATTTGGATAAAACGTCTTGACGCGGCCGACAGGAATAGCCGCTTTCATGGCTCTGCGGATTGCGTCAGATAAATGGCACTCTTTTGGGTGCACGTCGCCATTCCACGGGTAATCGGCCACTAAGTGAAGTGCAACCTCAACCAGTCTGCTCGGCCTAAATTAAGATAAGAATGTTGACGAACATCAGAATACGGAGCGAGAGAATTGGAGAGATCGATATAAATGAAGACAGGGACATGGTCACTTGACAGAGTTGTTGAGGTGGACCATGAGTAAGAGTTAGAGAGGTTGGACGAGACTAGAGATATGTCTGGGCTGGGCCGGCAGAAATTGTGACCACAATGCTATCGAGAAAGAACTTCAGGTGGACGAGATAGTTGCTGCTCTGGTTCGCGGCTACCTGTAAGTTACGGTCTTGGCACATGATAGCGATGTCGTTGGCATACATAACAATCTTTATATCCTGAGGCTCGAATAGATCTTCAAGGTACGGGCTGAATAGGGCGGGTGACAAAGCTCCACCCTGCGGGACAATGCTTTATCAGATCGAGAGATACGCCCAGGCTTTTCATTTTTGAGCTCAGCGACTGTGGAGCTTGCAATCTCCAGTATAACAGCGGTGGTATAATAAAGCTTCTACAACCATGCTGATGCTGCTGTTGCTCATTCCGCTCAGCCTGGTCCCTAACGATCAACTTGTTGGCTAACTTCGCGATGGGTGAAAGTAGGCTAATAGCACGATAGCCCTTTGTCTTACTTTGAGAATTATCTGAACTGGCAACGGCATCACATTGGCGTTCTTCCTGCTTGGAGAAGAGTACAGGTATCAAAAGATGTGGTTATGATATCTATGAGAAGCGGAAAAAGTTCCGCGTGAAGCTTTTTCAGAAACGCTCGGTAGATAACATTTGGTTCGATCGCCTTCGAGTTTCGCATCGGAATGTTAGGCTGGGGATAGGCAGTAGAGGGAGAGAGTCTGGTTTCTCGAACCATAATACCATCTGGAAGGAGAGAACGGGCGAATAGAGTGCTCAGATAACTTTTTGCGGAGGCCGTTGAGATTGATATGCACAATGGGGAGGCGTCGGCTGGTAGTTGAGGAATGAGAACATGTGGAGGCGGAGCACAGAATACAGCAATGATTAGAGTCGTCATAACCTGATGTCATCCTCCTACAGGACAACCAAACTCAGCGTGTCCTCCCCTTCCCAGCCATGCCTTCCCGGATATACATCATACCATATCCCCCGTTCATGACATGGCGGTGGCGTGTCAACTTTTGTAAAATCTTCTATCCCATCTCACCCTATTCTCCTCCCCAATTATAATGTTGTTGAATGTATAGGAGTTCATATCGCATTACAAAGTTGTCCTCTAAATATTATCAATGTTTACATTACCCCATCCACTTCTTGTCCCAATTCATTTGACCCCACTCCATATCTACATGATGTACATTCAATCCTCCCATCTTCATGTGTTGTCATGGCTGGTGACTTTAATGCTTATCCCTCCTCCTGGTTCTCCTACCTAGATTCCGATGACAGAGTAGAACTACTTAAGCTTTATGCGGATGATTGGGACATAACTCCTATAAACGAAGATTCTCCCACTCGTCTCCCGTCGACGGGCAGGCCCTCCTCACCTGATGCCACGTTCGTTTCCCCTTCTCTTGCCATGTCTTGTAACTGGTCTACATCTGTGGCTATGGCCAGTGATCGTGTACCTATCAGCACAACATTGGATCTGCCCCTCAATAGTCACCTCGCACCTTTTTTCTGGCTCCAGTAGCAAATTTTACACTAACTACAGTATGGCTAACTGGGCCCTGTTTAAGGAGGTGCTACTCAGCCGGGTAGCCAACTATCCGCTAGCTGGCTCGGCACATTACAAAGAGAAGTTCGTCGTCGAAACCATATGCGATGCCTCCAGAATAGCCACCCCGCCCAGTCGGGCAAGAACGTTTCACGCTAACGTACCAAAGGAAGCCCTGGAGCAATCACACAACGGGACGTCCAACGCAGAAGTGACCCCTCTGATCCGTGCATTTCACAATTATCCGAGGAGATCTCCAAAAAGCTGAATGACTACAAGCAAAAATGCTGAAGAGAGTACACCGAACCCATCAACTTTGCGACTGATAGCAAACAGGCGTAGAGCATCCTCAAACGGTTATCTGGAAAGAAGATTGCACCTGCGCTCGCTCACTCGCTCATCCCGTTAGCTGGCGTCTGGCGGAGCGGGATGACCTCTCAGCCAATACACTGCTGTGGGTGCCATGAGAGCCCGAGCGGCCCGAACGATACGCTTTAATTCAGAACGATTCGTAGCAATAGATCTAGCATTAAGGACATTGCACCGGTGTTTCTTCAGATCATCCTCAATTTGTTTCAGCCATGTCTTTTTAGGGGCCGTTCGTTGGATCTTCCACTGCACTGGACGTTTCCTCCATAGCACGCTGTACGGTAGTCGACCCGCGTCCATCCTGCAAACGTGTCCAAACCACCACAATCGTCTGGTCTGAACTTGGTCCTCGATCGTGGGCTGGTTGTCACATTGCTCCCTGATGATTTCGTTGCGTATGCGGTCACAAAGGGTAATCCCGAGAATCTGGCGCAAGCATCGCATCTGAAAGGACTCGAGTTTCACCAGGTCCGACTTGAGCAGCGTCCACGTTTCCGAGCCGTATAATAGTAAAGGAACTATCAAAGCACGGAACAGCCGAATCTTCGTCGTCAATCTTCGTTGGCTTTTTTCCACAGACACCAGCCAAGCGAAGCAAAAGCAGTGGAAGCCTGTCCGATCCTGCTGTGGATCTCCCTCGTTGCTGCCACTTTCTTCTCCTGCACTACTGACCCTAGGTACTTGAAGCCCTTCACTTGCTGGAGTTTAACTCCTTCGAAGAGCACAAAGGCGTGAGACCCATTTGATATCATGACCATTGCCTTATCCTTATTGATTCGCAAGCCATATGAGTTCGCAATCAACGCTATGTTCCCAACTAAATACGCCGCCTCAGCATCGGTATCCGCGAACACAGCACTCTCATCCGCAAACATCAAGTCCGTGACATAATTATTGGTACCGTACTGGACGCCTCTTCTGTTTTCAAAGGCCTTTCTCTTGATGGTATCGATCACGGTATTGAAAAGTAGCGGTGAAATGACATCCCCCTGATGAACACAAGCGTTGATCGTAAATTCTTCAGACAGCCTATCTCCGATGCGAATGCAACTACTTGACCCATTGTATGTTTCCTGAAGGAGCTTCACTATCTTCTTCGGTATGTGTTCGCACTCAAGTGATCTCCATAAAGCCGGCCAGTAAACGCAATCGAATGCTGACTTGAAGTCGATAAACACGATGACAACACGTTAACAGCAACGGATCCTTTCTTCCAGGAGCATCTGCGCGCAACATGCTTCAATTCCCCACGGGCAGATTTGAATTCGGATATAAGGCTGCCTGTCAGCTTGGGAAACTCTATGCTTCTGCATCTTCACGACGCGATAAGCAACACAGATGTACGTGCTTTACGTGCGATCAGGAACCTCAGTCGCCAGGACGCACCAGTTATTACTGTTTCTGCTGGCACAGCCATTATCAAATCAATGAAGAATTCAAAGACAGAAGGACCTGACGGCATCTCAGCCGTTCACTTGAAGCATTTGCCGGAACAATACGCTGAGGTACTCAGTCATCTTATCTATTCGTAGTTTAAGAGTGGTATTATTCCTGCTCGTTGGAAACAAGCTCTCGTTCTCCCCATTCCTAAGCCTGGAAAACCAGAGGATAAAGCAACGTCACACTGTCCCATATCCCTATTATTCCCTATCGCTAAAATGGCGAAAAAAATCATAAATCCGCATCTTCATGGCGCACTACAGCAAAACGTTCATCCACATGGCTCCAAAAGGGCGCACCCCACTATCACCGCACTAACGTCAATTACTGAACACATCATTGCCGGTTTCGATAGAAAACTCCAGAAGTCTAGTCATAGCAGTGGATCTGACTGCCGCTTTCGAGCAATGCCAGCACTTCACTGCTGTCAAAATCGATTCCGGACTGAAATATGTCCGACTGGTGCAAACTATGGACTGACAACTTCGTAAAAAAAACCGCTCCACATGTGTGAAGATCGACGGACACTTGTCAAAGTCGGTTCCCCTGATGGCCGGCGTTCCTCAAGGTGGAGTATCATCACCGAGCCTAGTCTCTCTCTATCTATCCGATATTCCAAAGCCGCCACCTGACATCCATCTATGTCTGTATGCTGACGGCATCACAATTGTATGTACTGACCTGTTATCGACCGCGCCACTGCGGAGATGAACAAATACCTCTGCAGCCTGGCTAAGTTTATCGAATCGAAACAGATGAACGTCTCTCCTTCTAGGTCTAGCGTTACTCTGCGCACTACTGCAACGGCTGAGCATCGTCTACTCCCAGAGTTCTTTGGGAAAGTAATCAGTTGCCCCTGTCTAAGCACCCTCGGCTACTTGGAGCCTTCCTGGACCCTTCATTGCATTTCCACGAGAACACACGTATCCGAGCTGCTGCGGCCAGCACGCGAAACAACATCCTACTCTGGCACAAGCTCCCTTGTACCCCCGAAGTAGGTTGCCGGTTTGATGACGTTTTCGTCGGCGCGTGAACTTCCACATTTGCGCGACGGCCGACGAGCAATCCACACAATGAGCACTTCGTCGCGCCGGCGGGGCGTTTATGTGGATTCCTCGCGCCGACAGGGCGTTTATGAGTACTTGTCATCGAGCGTGAACTCATTATTCAGCGTCCTCGTCATCGATTGGTCACCATTTTAACTGCTGGCAATGTAGCTTTCAGAACTAGCACATCTCAGCGGTTTCTATCGGTGAAAACCTCAAGCTAATCACAAAAATCGTTCCAAAGAAGGGTTGATAGGTTTGCTTGGTGTTTCCAAAAAGAGCTGCGCTTGTGTTTTTCTTCTTTCAAACTCTCTGATAGTTTATTTGATTATTTCACATTCTTCCTGTTTTTTCGTCTTTGTTTTCATATTCCTCGTGAGCCCCTTTTAACAAATTGCAATCTCTTTGTATACAACTTATTTTTGTGTTTGCTTATATCAACTCTTTCACTGCGCCGAAATAGCCAGTTCTGGGGGGCTGCGGACGTTGAAACGTGATGACATTCAGGAAAATACAGGGAAAGTCCCGCGACAGGGAAGTTGCTTGTTCTCACTTGTTTTCAATATCAGTTTCGTTTTTTTTATCGTAGTAGGTTTCGTTTACATGAGGAGAATGTCAAAGAAAAGCATACATTTCTGAAAAAATTCTAAAACGAACCCTTTTTGGAAAAAAATTAAAAACAAAACGTCGTCTTCAGCAGTTTTATAATCACCCCCTCCTGTTGTGATTTTGCAAAAAAAATGGTCTTTAAAGCTTGAAAAACACCATATTGTTGTGGAAACGATTGCACATTTTTGAAAAGGCTCTTTTTTATTACCCAGCCAAATTTTCTTCTGCAAGATTGCACTATGTATAGTTCGCCCCGTGGCTTGCTTCCTTAAAGGCAGTGTACACGATGATTTTCGTTCCCGAGTTTTCCACTCAAAACAATGCGCTGGCCACCAAGAGTTATCAAAATTACGAAGAAACGGCGAGAAACGCACAAAAACGCCTGATTTCACTGCGATTGTTTCCTGGTCTGGACTAGTTGTCCGGTTGTATGAACATGTTCTCGATGGTTGTCATCTATGAAAAATGGGGTTAATCGGAAATGGAAGAATTTTTATGGCAAAACAGTATTAGTCAGGGTTCGAAGCAAAGAACAGAGCAAAAGAAAAAAAGAAATTTTTAAAGGACGGGTTCACAAAAGATTTCATTCTCACAACAAACAGTTCCAGTGAGAGTAAAAAGGCGGGATGAGAGTAAAGCATTTCGTGTACTTGTGGTGCATTTTTCTCAACTTCTTCCTCACTTCAACTTTAAACGGAGGCCAAACGATTGATTTACCAATTAATCTCAAAATTGAAGAGTGTCGTAAACACTGCATTTAGGGTACTGAAGTGGCTGTTTTCTCATATTCATTTCTGGCATGATAACAGCAACCGCCTTTCGTATTCTTCGTAAGTAGCCAACCGACACCGTGCTATTTCTATTGTCCACTGAAGTAGAATGCTGTTTGTGTTTTCGCGGACGCAGATTTTGATGAATTAAAGTAGAAAAGTTAGGCCCGTAGTAAACCCACCACCCAGTCAAGATCATCTGAGTGGGTGATAAGACGAGCCCGAAACGATTCAGACAGGGCTCAGACGAGTCCGAGATCGTATAGAGCGATAGATTGCATTCAAGTCGATAGATTTGCATTACGGGCCCAAGTACTCAGACAGTAAGTGAGCGCGTATCGCTGGCTTTTGGCGGGCGGATCGACATCCCTCCGCCATCCGCCCGCCAGTAGCCAGCGATCCGCCCGCCATTAGCCAGTGATCCGCCCTCGATGCCACATGTGACTTATTCCGATCGCTCCCAACACGCTCTCCGTGTGCGGGACCACCCCCCCCCTAGCCTTATGGACCATCCCCTCAGCTGCCAAAAATTATTCTCCGGCTTCTGAGTGATCCTTCAAAGGAAACTTGAAGTCACCTTCCAGAATCGGACTCAAAATGCCGAAAAAGCGTTCAATGCGATGGAGCGCCTTTTAGACCCTTCGGCTTGTTTACTCTGAGCATGATACTGATACCAGAAAATCCTGTGTACTGCTGAGCATTGCCTTGTGCGCCCATCCACCGCGCACGACGGACTCGCCGAGTTGCGACGGGAGACCTGCAGTGCACCCACGGTGGGGGCATCGCGGCAGTAGCGGCTGCCACTAAAATTATCAATATATTCGTTAACAACGCGCCGTCTTCGGACACGTTGCATGCGCCAGCCGTGGAGCGTTATGCGCCAGCATTTGAGCGCTGGCACACGACGCTCCAGAGACTTGACGCTTGCCGCTGGTCGTTGGCTACGAACGGAGCCTTACCAATCAAATGTGCGCTTTGTGCGCACCGTAATTTGAATTCTTCGCTCATTGCATGTGTATTGGTACACATGGTGCACACCCACGCCGCTTCGCGGCGTACTTGTAGGCGTGTGTGACTCATAGTCTCATAGATTAATAGAAACATTACCAAATGGGAACTTATTGGTTATCGTTGCTCGGAATTCAGTCCGGTCCCACACACTTCCCCCGGAGCTTCGAGCACTCCAGTTGGGTCCCGTACATTTTTCTTGGCGCTTGGCGCACCACCAGTTGAGTCCCACACACTTCCCGGCGCTTGGCGCACTTATATTTAGGTCCAGCGAATTTTCCTGGGCGCTTATCGCACCTCCAAATGGGTCCAACACACTTGCCACGGCGCTTGACGCACACTCAGTTGAGTCCAGCATGCTTTCGTTGGCACTTGGCGCACTCCCATTTGGGTCCCGCACACTATGCGTCAATGGTCACCAGTCAACTCTTAGCCGTTTTTTATATTTATGATATTTTGTATATTTTTATATATTTTTCTACGCGTGGTGGATCTGTGGAGTCGACATATGGAGGCTCATCAAACGAACATCAATCACTCCATGTGGAGTTTTTTCGTATTGGGAGTGTAGATGGCTGGCTGCTGCACTCCTCTGTATTCTACTTCTACGAGCTGGCATTGAGAGGAATCCGGGACCGCGCAGCAAGACACCACGATATCCCTGCTGTCACTGCGGACTATCTGCTCAACATGCAAGCATTCAATGTGGCGGTTGCCTTGGCTGGGTACACCTCAAATGTTCGGGGTTAACTAGCTACAATGATTACACTGATGCCTATTGTTGTACTTCTTGCTCTAACTCTCCCCCTAGTGTTCCTCTTCATAGTCTAGATATTTTTCAACTCAATATCAATGGCCTGCGTGCCAAACTTGCTGAGCTCACATTGTACATTGAACGCTTTCGTCCAGATGTTATTCTCCTTCAGGAGACCAAGCTTAGCGCATCTTCCCCCTCCCTTCCCCGTCTCCCTGGTTATTTGTCTTATCATGTTCCACGTACGTCTCACGGTGGTGGTGTTTCAACATTTGTAAAATCTTCTATCCCTTCTCACCTAATTGATCTACCCACTGATGATGTTGTTGAATGTCTTGGTGTTCATATTGTATTACAAAGTGGCCCCCTTGATATTGTCAACATCTATATACCCCCATCCACGTCCTGCCCTAACGCGTTTGACCCCTCAAATGACTTACATACTGTTCATACTGCCTTGTCATCTAGTTCGGTTGTAACAGCTGGTGATTTTAATGCTCATTCCCTTTCGTGGTTTTCTCCTCTTGAGCCTGACAATAGAGGGGAACTCGTAGAGCTTTTTGCTGATGATTGTGATCTTGTTCCCATCAATGAGGATTCTCCCACTCGTCTTCCAGCGGTGGGCAGACCCTCCTCACCCGACATCACGTTTGTATCATCCTCGCTAGCTATTTCCTGTACCTGGTCTACTGATGTGGCACTGACCAGTGATCATGTTCCCATAATTATATCATTGGATCTGTCACTTAATAGTTTGCTTGCTCCGTTCTCTGGCTCTCGTTGTAAGTCCTATTCTAATTATCGTAAGGCTAACTGGGACTTATTCAAAGAGGTATTGCTCAGCCAGGCGGCCAGCTACCCATGGAACGGCTCAGTCTACGACAAGGAGAAGTTCATAGTGGATGCCATAGGACGTGCTACCAAAGCTGCTATCCCTACTGGACGTGTGAGGACTTTTCACCCGAACGTGCCCAGTGAAGTGCTTGAACTAATCACTATGAGAGACGACAAACGAAGATCGGACCCCAATGATCCAGCGATACAGCAGCTGTCGGAAAACATCACCGCATTGCTAAATGAACACAAGCAGCAACGCTGGAAAGAGCTCACCGAGTCTATCGATTTTACCGTGGATGCCAAAAAAGCCTGGACCACTTTGAAGCGGCTTTCAGGCAAAAAGATGAGTATTGACCGCAACATGCTCGAGTTTCCGTCTGGAAGATTCGAGCACGGATACAAGGCTGCTTGTCTGCTCGGCAAACTATTTGCATCTGCGTCATCGCCTCGGGATAAGCAACACAGACGAACAATGTGAGCAATCAGGAAACTCAGTCGCCTGGATGTCCCTGCTATCTCTCCTTCCGCCATCGACAAGGTCATCAAATCGATGAAAAATTCGCGTGCTGAGGGGCCCGACGGGATTTCGGCTGTTCATCTCAAACATATTCCTGAATCCTATTACGAACTGCTCTCTAATCTTATTCATTCGTCTTTCAGTTCTGGTGTTGTTCCAGCCCGCTGGAAACAAGCTGTCGTCATCCCCATCGCCAAGCCAGGCAAGCCGCCGGATAAGGCTGCTTCCCACCGCCCCATTTCCCTCCTCTCCCCCCTTGCCAAGCTTGCGGAAAGATTCCTCAATCCGCTCCTCCAAAGCAGTCTACAGCACAACACCCACCAGCATGGTTTCAAGAAGGAGCATTCCACAGTCACAGCCCTGACGTCGATTACCGAGCACATAATCGCTGGATTTAACCGCAAGACCCCGGCTGGTAGAAGCCTCGTCGTTGCCATAGATCTTACGGCGGCTTTTGATAGCGTCAGTCTTCCGCTCCTCTCAAAATCCATTCTGGAATCGGACATGCCCAGTTGGTCTAAAAGGTGGATTAATAGCTTTATCAAGAACCGGTCTATTCGTGTCAAGTTCGACGGACATCTGTCGTCTTCGGTACCTCTGAAAGCCGGTGTCCCTCAAGGCGGAGTGTGATCCCCTAGCCTATTTTCGTTATTTCTATCTGAGATTCCTGTTCCACCAACTGGTATTCATCTGTGCCTGTACGCTGGTGGCATCACCATCGTAAACACGGACTCAGCTATTGATCGAGCCACTGCTACCATGAATGACTAATTACGGACCCTGGCAGTGTATCTTAAATCAAAGTCGCTGACTGTCTCTGCCTCCAAATCAAGTGCTACTCTATGTACAACGGCTACTATTGAACATCGGCTTCATCACAGAGTCATGTGGGAGGGCCACGAGCTGCCACTGTCTAAGCATCCTCGACTATTGGGAGTTTTCCTGGACCCCTCTTTAAGATTTCATGAAAATACGCGTATACGAGGTGCCTCTGCCAACTCGCGCAACAACATTCTTCGCGCCTTGGCTGGAACCTCGTGGGGCAGCACGAAGGAGGTACTAAGTACGACTTATAGAGCCATGGTCCAGCCGGTCTAGGAATATGGCGCCCCTATTTGGACTCGACATCTCTCTGAATCCTCTTGGTGCAAGCTGCAGAGAGCACAGAGTACTGCACTCAGGCTTATTACTGGATGTCACAAATCGACGCCTATTCCGCATCTTCATAGAGAAACCGGCCTACTCCCTGTAAAACAGCACTGCTTACTCCAGTCTCAGCAGTTTCTCATAAGTATTGTCAAGAGCCCGACCCATCCAAACTACCATCTTCTGTCGTCCGGGCCCCAACCAAGAAACATACGCACGCCGCTCAATGCTTCCCTGTCTGATGTCGATAAACAACGCTGGGCTACATCCGAGCTCTACCGCAGAAGACTCCAGATGGCGGAGCATACGCGCTTTGTGGCAGATTACCTGTCTGATGCTCAGCCCAACCCAATTTATGGCGGCGTGCCCCCACGAGTCGACGACAGCGAAGCCGATCTACCGAGACGCACCCGAACAATCCTCGCTGGTCTGCGATGCGGCCACTCCACATATCTAAAGGCCTACGCTCATCGGATCGATCAGTCAGTCCCTGATAGATGCCCTGATTGTGAATGTGTTGGACATGATTCATTGCATCTATTTTCATGTCCGGCCAGACCTACAATGTTATCTGCTCGAGATCTATGGTGCAGGCCGTGTGAAGTGGCTAGCTTCCTACGCCTTTGATGCGATGCTCTGTTCATGGCTGAGAAGAAGAAGAAGATGATATTTTGTGACGGATGGCTAGTTGTATTTTTCTTGCTAATGAAATGGTTCAATACAGAGAATCCACGTCTTTCATTTCCGATCCTTTCCACTCTAAATAGGCGTTTTTGGATCAGGTGTGAAATCATTTTGAAATTGTTGAATAACCTTTGTTGATCAGGTTGCTAATATGAGCATTAAGAATCATGTTCAAATGTTGTTATTATTCAATGTATACTATGAAGTCTTTAAATTATGTTGCCTTCTCGTGCTGAAATAAATTGTGTTGTGCTTTGCGTTAGTTTTTACCATACAAGGTGCATTGGCTGACCCTATAGGGATAGTTTGTATTCTTGACCTTGAATAGGGATTGAACATGAGCAAGAGCAAAAGATAATGGCGCATCTTGCATGTTTAGACCTTGTCTAGACGCGCACTGTTGACATGCGACTCGAGATCGATCTAATACTGTCCAGGTCGAGTCAGCTAAGGAAGGTTCTGAAAAAGCGACCCTCCCTTTGCTTCTTTGGCGCGCGTAACATAGACAAATCACGTAAGCGGCGCAATATCTTCCTTGCCGTATTCCAGAGAACGGGATCCCTTGAGTGTTTCAATTTTTTCCCAGCTATTTCTTTTTTTCGCTACATTTATGATTCTGTTGCATTATTTTTGCTGGGAATCTTAGCACTACTCGCTTATGATGAAAATACTCGTTTTTCGTAGCAGCTAGTGTTGCAGAAAATGGACAACAACTCTGAGGACGCGGAACGATACGAAAAAGCTATTCCACGAAGTTTCTCAAAGTGTACTGCATCATTTACCAATACCAATAACTTTTCTACCAAAGACAATGCGAAAGAATCATGAAAAATGTACAAAGAAGAAATGGGTTGGTGACAAAAGTAAACGAATACTGTTTTCTAGATTACGCTAAGGCAGATGCTGCGTCGCGTACGTTATTTTTCTTCCTTCCCAAATAATCGCTCCCTTGCACACTCACCAGATCACGGAAGCCAATGAAGAGTTAAATCGAACAAGCGTTTCCTCCGCGCCAGAGATGCGGAAGGAGCGCTTGTTTGGTTGAAATATTGATTGACTCCCTTGATCTGGAGAGTAGAAGGGGGCGATTGTCTGGGCAAGGAAGGTTTCGTGGGGGCGATTATGGGGCGAAACTAGCATAGCATAAGGATGGCGATAGGGACAGCGCGTTAATTGCCCCTCTCAATCCATACTGTGCTCCACAATAGAACACAATCGCCCCACAAAATACACTTGGAGCGCACTTGTTGTTGGGCTCCAAGTCTCTGTGTGGTGGGCTACACGCGAACTTTTGCCAGAGTACGTGCTTTGGCGGGCACCACTTGGGGTAGCACAAAGGAAGTTTTACACACAACGTATAAGGCCATGACACAACCTACTCTGGAGTATGGAGCTCCGATATGGGCTAGACACCTATCGGACACCTCTTGGAGCACGCTTCAATGCGTACAAAACACTGCACTACGAGTCATCACTGCCTGCCCAAAGTCAACATCTATATCCCATCTTCATCAAGAATGAGCCATACTTCCTGTGAAACAGCACTGCCAACTGCAGTCACAACAGCTTCACATTGGCATTGTCAAGAATGCCACACATCCCAACTACCCAATCCTGTCATCTGGTCCTCATCCCCGTCATAGTCGCACACCGCTTCATGCTGCAATTTCTACATGGGATCATCAAATATGGGCTACCTCTGAGCTCACAAGGAAGAGGCTGCAGCAAATTGAACACACCAGATTCGTGTCTGAGTACCTGTCCTGTGCCCCTCCCAACCCCATCCTTGGTGTTGTGCCTGCTAAGGTCGATGACAGTGAGAAGACTCCGCCCAGACGCTCCCGCGTCACTCTAGCGGGTCTACGTTGCGTCACTCTTCAAACCTCGAAGCCTACGTACACAGGATAGGCGAGTCGGTCCCGGATCAATGTCCTGACTGTCACAATACTGGTCATGATTCACTACGTTTATTTTCGTGCTCTGCCAGACCTACTTCTCTCTCTGCTTGTGATATGTGCAACAAACCGTGTGATGTGGCCGCCTTTCTACGTCTACTAGAAAAAACTCCAATGTGGCTGATAAGAAGAAGATGATAGAAGTCATGATGCCTCAAAGAACCGAGACCTGAACTGGAGAGATGCACCCACCCTTGGCATCCAAAACATTGGGCACTTGTAGTCCTTCAATTGACATTCTTGTCGCATGTGGCACATGGGTACTTCTGAGTAGGCTCTGGATTCCTCTCGATGTAGTAGAATCCGAAGAAGCTGAGGCCAGCTAGCCCCTCTCCCATGACATAAACCCTCTTCGCGGAAGGGTTGAAGTCGGTTTGCACGGATGTGATATTGTTTCCTCCACACTGCCATGGCATGAGGGTACGACATATTGGCAGCCCCTCTTTCCATGATTTTTCGGATCATGACTCGAAGGATCCGGAAGCGTTAACAGAAATCTTTTGCTTCCATCCGAAAATGTCCTGTGAAAAGGCAGACAAAACGGAAGTCAACTCGTTCACGGCTCAGCATAACAACTTCCATATGCGTGGAGCATCGCGATAAACGTGCGCACTGTAGTGAAGAGTAAGTGGCGGGTCAGGGGGGGGGGAAGCATGCAGCGCGTTGGGTAAAGTATGTAGTGCTCCTAGGAAGCTTGAGCAACCTCCCAAAAAGTGAAAAACGAAGAACATGCGCTGCGCCATACAAAGTAACTGGCGCTCTAACGGAGCGGCCACCGCGCCGTGACAAATTAGTAGCAGTACTAGGGAAGTATGGTGAACTGAATAGGATGAGAACTTGGAGGAGGTAAGAGACAGAAAAAACGAGTCCAAGGAGAGAAAGCGATGGTAAAAAACATAGGTTAAACAACTTGAGATACGAATTGATGAGTTGGGAGCTGTTAAAGAAACAATTCTTTATAACAACGAGGAGGAAAGGAGGGTCTGAGAGAAGTGTAGGAGAAAGGGTAGGGGAGATAGGTAGAGGGTTAGCGGGGCTAGCATGATGGAAGGAAGAGGGCTAAGAATTTCGTAATGTTGAACGACCTGAGCGAAAAAAAAACCGGTGAATTCTGAAAAAGAAAAACTCTTTGCATGATTTTTTTCTGTTTCACATATTGCCTTAGCAGAAGGAAAATATCGATATAGCGTAAGCGCCATGTGCAAAAAAGCAAAAAATGCCTTTTGTACGCCGGCAAAGTCGGCCATGGAACCGGCGTAGCCGGTTCGCCAACTAGTGATACGAATGGCGAAACCGCCAGGGTGGAAAACGCCTTGTGGAGTCGTTGGTGCTCGCTTGATGAGTCATCTCGATAGTTGACTCCACGGACCCACTTCGTGTAGGTTGGTCATCTCGGATGCAGCGGCGGTTTGGGCGGCGCTGAATGGGCGGCACGCGCGTCTGGCACGGCAACAACTTTCACAGGGGCTGCGCAGAGTGCCATCAGGCGCGGCGAGACCCAATGGTGGGCTGCCGTGTTGATGAATCGCAGCGATACGGCAGCCCATCCTTAGGTTGCGCCGCGCCCTGATGGCTCTCTGCTCAGCCCCATAGTCCACCACGCACTTCGCGCGTGCCGCGCCTACGGTGAGGACTACGAAGAACGCCTTAGATTCACAGACTAACCTTTAACTGCGTCGGATCACCAAGTGGTACATTTGGAGCGAAAATCCTAAGTATGTCAGCTAAGCAGCATGCCAACCAGATCTGCACGTCCTTGCTTCCGTTGTCAAGAAATTGATGATTGGAAAGATGGCATATGAGACTGCGGTAACGATCTGGCTTTCCACACTCATCATTCGTGTCAGACACTTGTAAAGCTTCCGACAAAATCTGAAGAGCTTAAAATATGGCGAATCATTGGTACAGCAGGGTCAAGCGGACGCTGTGCCGTAAAGCAAATGGTGACAGGGAAAGCGGAAATCAGTACCAATGTATCTCCCCCCCCCTCAAACATTAGTACCGCACTAAACTAGTGTCGCATTAAAAACTTATAGCCATCTAGTATTTGGCCTGTTATCGTGAGGCAGAGGGCTTTCTTTGCTTGGTGTTTGCTCAGTTTCGATTTCTGTTTAACCTGTGTTTATATGAGCGTCCTTTGGATGTAATAAAAAATTAATAAATAAAATATCTTTACTCTGAAAATGGAACATTACGAGGGGGCGGGGCGGATATCGTGAAAACTCCCGAGGGTGGACTGTGAATTTTTTTTTCAAAAACTTTTTTCGAGGGCAGAGACGTAACTTCGCCGAGGTTCGAGACAGCAACCCACTTTGCCTGGGATATGCGTTAGGAAAAACAAGACAACTGATGAGAAATGCACTTTAAAATCACCTTCAGCTTTCGGACGAGTTCACTATTCCCACTACTGCATGGGATCGTCATGCAGTTGGGGGGATACTCAATCGCATCTGTCATAACTGGAAGCACAGCACGTTCACCTGGGTAGGCCACCAACCTGAAATGGATTTCAGGTTTACCATTAAGCAATTCAGCAAAGTATAGCCTTCCTCCTTCATTCCAAGCCGGGCCGAGTAAAGCTTGCAATGTCAGAATCTCTTGATTACTTTTATAGTTTGCAATGACCAACCGCTCCGCTGCTTGCTCCGCTCGGACTTAAATGAGTGAGACAGGCTTTGTGTTCGCAGTGAATACATGAGCTTTTCAATGCTTTTTACTGAACGCACCATAAGAGGAGCGAGAGAGGCTAAGAGGGATCAAAATTTTAATCTTTAAAGTAGCACACACAAAGCCAAGGTGGGGCAAAAAAAACGGGGAGGGATGGGGAACTTCTGGCCTTTACTCTACTTGGAAGGACCACTCGAGATTCAAGGCTTCGGCATAGTGGCAAAGATGAGCGAGAGAACAATGATGATGGGTGGGGAGCAGGGGTGAGCGGCAAAGTAATTTCAAATTTCGGCAAACGGCATTTGCTAAACGCCTCAGGCAGCCTCTAAAAAGGTGAAAATCTGATCAAGGCTAGAACGGTTCGGCCGAAGTGAGTAGAGCCCATTTAATGGTCGAATTACTTTTAGATGTGTTCAGAATAGATGTAGAAAATTTTGGTGCATTGCTTCTGTTTAGATCAGAAATTATGCATTGTTGCCTAAATTCTGATCTATTCTGAGCATACACAAAGGTAATTCAATTGCTGAATCAGCTCTACTCACTTTGGCAGAGGCGTTCCGGCCTTGTTCAAATTTAAACCTTTTTAGGGAATGTCTGAGGCATTTGGCAGATTCTGAGTGTGGGACAGTGGTGTGCATCCCGAAACCCAATCTGATGTAGGCAACCCTTCCTTGTTGATCATGTCGTATTCCATGCAATATCTACCAGTTACTGTGAGCCTGACGTTTCAATAGCCTGTACAGGAAGACAAATTCTATATATCAGAAGCTACTTGAAAGCCTCAGGTGATCAGGAGTCACTACCAAGATCATTAAGGCTGCAAGCTTCTCCATCGCCGGCGATATTTCTGTTAATTCCTCCCCAATTGAAGTTTCCGTACAAATCAATGCTAGATATTCAAAAGATGGGCGTCTTCTTGAGCAGTGTGACAGAGCCACAGGGATTTTCTGAAAGGAGCCTACGGCCACCGCGTCCCAGCCTAGTCGATCCGCGGACGATCAGCAAACCGTAAGCAAGCTTGGTGCGATGGGAGTATGTGCCGACTCAAAAACTGTGGACGATACTGGTAGCACAATCAGTTGCGAATAGAAGAAAGAATACGCGATTATTGGTGGGGATTAATGGCGAAAGAGCGTTCGCACCGCGATCAGCAGCGCGCGGTCTAGGTTATAACCAGAGTCACGATTTTTACTGTTAGTAGCAAGTAGTATGCTCAAGGATTTCAATTTCGCTCACCTCAAACTACGACTGAATGGTTACTCTTGTGAGGCTACAGGAATAGAATGAGACTAGACTAGTTGAATGCAGTGCTCAAGGTACAAGCAGTCTTCGAATTTTCAAATCAAGAGCTCCGAGGGGCATGTTGATTGAATGCACAGAATGAGGAGCGTTTGACTGGTACATGCGACGCGCGCGACGGAACTCCGCTGCGCTCACTTCATCGCTAGAGCGTGCAGTGCGCTAGCCAGCCGAACTGCACTTGGGCCCTTCCCTTTCTGCATATTCCGCCTACAAGCTGGCACGAGGCCAATTACAGCAACAATTTCGGCTAGAAACAAGCAATAAATCGCTTCATACAGTCCCAATACTTGAATGTGGTTTACCCGCCCAACTCACCTCCCTGTGGCTACCGCGGAAGTGGGTGGACAGAGTACACCACGTTCAAGTTTCGAGCCGTATATTATTATTGATTGCTCGTTTTTGAGCCGGTTTCCCACACTGTTGTTGGTATGGGCCTCGAACCCTTGAATTTCTGGTGAAAAGTTGAATGCGGTTTTGATCGTTGCCTTCAAAGAATTTTCATTTTTTTTCATCTTTACACCATTTCCTAACAAACCCAGCTCTGTATTGAGTCAATCTTTCTTCTTCTTCTGCAGCCACAGAGAGAGTCCTGTCATAGATTGGGGAACTGAGCCACAAGCGTCGGATTTGTCCACAGATCTACTGTCGTTAACGATGTCGGTCTCATCAGACGGTTGAAAAGGTGCGCAGTAGTATGCGCTTTGATACCACAATCCGGGCACTCGTCAGGTCTGCTGCTATCTATCTTATGTAAATAAGACAAAAGCATGGGGGAGTGCCCGCAGCGCAACGAGGCAAGGTTGCACCTGGCACGCCTACCGAGTTCCATCTCGGTTTCACTGACCTCTGGCGGCACGACTCCGAGAATGGAGTTCATGGCGGCCTTGCATAAGTGATCCTTGACAAATTGGGTATGCTCAGCACGGAAGAGACGGAGGCGTTTTTGTTGTGCTTTGGTCCATCTCTGTATATTGATTTTTTTTCTTCTTCTGCAGCCTCAAAGTGGTTTTTGTCATAGGTTGAGGAACTGGGCGGCCTTCACAGGATTCGTCCAAAGGTCCATTGTTGTTAAGGAGGTAGGTCTCTTCGGGCACATGAACAAGTGCGCCGTGTCGTGTCCGGGAGCACCACAGTCCGGGCATGCATCTGGTCGGCTGCTGTCGATCTTGTTGACGTAAGACATGAGCAGAATAGAGTGACCACAGCGCAGCGATGCAAGAGCACATCTGGCTCGTCTGCCGAGTTGAGACTCGGACTCGCAAACCCGAGGCGGCACCGTTCCCAAGATAGGGTTCACAGCCGCCTTTGCTAGATATCCTCGAACAAACTGGGTGCTCCTCACGCAGAAGACGAAGCCTTTCCATGTTGGAGTCGGCCCATCTCTGTACATCAACTTTACGAGGAGCATCGGCGAACGGCGTCCTAATCGACCTCTCTCTTATGGGCTTCATGATTCTCTTTGACGGATGATTCGGCTGCCTCAGAACATTAATATACATCTGCTGTGCCTGGAGTTCACAATGCTCCTTGACCGGCAATATGCAGGCCTCCGCGTGAAGATGCTCCGCCGGGGAGCTCCTTGCACAACCGGTAGCAATTCTAAGCGCAGCATTCTGTACACGCTGCAGCTTATTCCAGGAGCTGTCAGACACCAGGTGCTGCCACACTGGTGCCGCATATTCCAGAGCCGGCTGAAGTATTGCTCTGTAGGTTCTCAATATAGTCTCTCGGCTGCTTCCCCATGATGTTCCTCCGAGAGCTCTCAGGATATTAAGCCTAGCCTTGACGACTGTCTGTTTCTGTTCCGCGTTTTTGTGGAACTTCAGTGAGGGATCAAGAATAAGGCCAAGCAGCTTGGGGAATTTCGCTGCTGGCAACAGGTCACCATCCCATTTGACATCTGGATGGGCACTGTGTTCCTTGGTGTTTGTTGTGAATACTGAACCAGAAGATTTTACAGCAGAGACTGTGAGCATCATATTATCGAGGAAGAGCTTCAACTCGACGAGATAGGCGCTGATCTTGTTAGCAGCTATCTGCAGGTCACGGTCCTGGCACATGATGGTGATGTCGTCGGCATACATAACAATACTTACATCAATGGGAGGCTCGGGAATGTCCTCAGGATACAGGCTGAATAAGGCAGGGGACAACACTCCGCCTTGCGGAACACCGGCTGCTATTGGAATGCTATCGGATACATGATTCTGGAACAGAACCTTAGCACGGCGGCCTTTATTGATTATTGATTTTCGTGGGAGCATCAGCAAACGGCTTTCTTATACCTCTCCCACTCTCACGGGGGTTAATACTCTTCGCGACGGATGATTTGGCTGCTTCAAAATGTTTGTGTACAGCTGTTGTGCGTGGAGTTGGCAGTGGTCCTTAACTGGCAGGATGCAAGCTTCGGCGTGTAGGTGCTCTACTGGAGAGCTTTTAGAACAGCCTGTTGCGATTCGCAGTGCTCAATTTTGGATGCGCTGCAGCTTGGACCAGGATGTGTCCCACACGATATGCTGCCAGACTGGTGCAGCATACTCCAGGGCGGGCTGTACGATGGCCTTGTACGTGGTCAGGATCGTTTCTTTACTGCACCCCCAGGACGCTCCGCCGAGAGCACGTAGGAGCTGCCGAGATGTCGTACGTTCTTGTCGTGGCCGTGTGGAGGAAGCAACATCAACTCCGTGCAAACCGACATCAACCCCTCCGCGAAGAGGGTTTTTGCTATGGGAGAGATGCTGGCTGGCCTCAGCTCTCCTAAGGATTCTCCTACAAAGGGCCGGCGTGGAGAGGAATCCTGGACCGGCTCAGAAGTACCCATGCGCCACGTGCGGCAAGGATGCACATGGAGTAAAACAAGCGTCCAGTGCTTCGGATGCCAAAGGTGGGTGCATCTCTTCTGTTCGGGTCTCAGTTGTGTGAGGCATCATAACTCTGCTTTTCGCTGTGTCCTATGCTCCTCACCTTCCAAATCTGATTCCTCTACCTCCAATCGCCCACTTTCTATTGTACATATAGATCTCAATGGCCTTCGTGCCAAACTATCTGAGCTCTCTCTCTTTGCTCGTACTCACCATCCAGATGTTATAATGGTTCAGGAAACCAAACTTTCCCCCTCTGCTACCTCTTCTCACCCAAATATCCCTGGCTATACTTCATACCATGCTCCAAGATCGTCTTTCGGTGGAGGAGTTTCTACTCTTGTACTATCCACTCTTCCTTCTCACCTAATTCCCAATGTCCCTACGGACGGTACTCTCGAGTACGTCCCCATCCATCTCCCACTCAAAACTCCCCTATCTCTCTTCAACATCTACATTCCCCCAACCTATAATCCTATCCCTCTTCTAAAACAACTCAACGAATGCGCCCTCTCACCCTCAGTCGTCTTCGCGGGCGACTTCAATGCTCATACCTTTTGCTCTTCACTTGACTCTGATGTTAGAGGAGAGGACGTCGAGGAATGGGCGGAGGAGTGCGACCTGGTTATCCTAAACGATGATCAGCCCACTCGCCTCCCTTCCATCGGCCGATCTTCTAGCCCAGACATTTCGCTCGTTTCCTCCAATCTCTCAAGTGCCTGCTCGTGGTCCACTTCTACAACTCTGTCTAGTGATCACATTCCCATTTTCGTCCATATTGGTCTCTCAAATTCTCTAGCCCCTTATTCTGGTATTCGCCACCGTTCTTATCTCAATTTAGGCCTTGCAGAGTGGAGCCTATTCAGAGGTTGCACTTCACCTAGCGGCTGAATATCCATGGAATGGCGATGTGCACCAGAAAGAGCGTCACATATCTGACGCTATTCGGAAGGCTATGAAAGCGGCCATACCAGAAGGACGTGTGAAAACTTTTTACCCTAATGTCACCAGGGAAATACTTCAGAAAATCAGGACAAGAGATGAAAAGAGATCTGCCAACCATCTGGACCCGGAGGTCATTGAACTTGACGACGAGATTAGAAAAGACTTGGACATGCACAAGAAAGACGAGTGGCAGAAGTTCACTGAAAAATTGAACTCCAGGGCAGATGGTGCTGCTACATGGAAAATCCTGAGAAAACTCTCCGGAAAAACCACACCCGCCACCGTATCTACTATCGAGTTTGAGAACAATGTATTCAAGTCAGGACAAGATGCCGCTTACGCTCTGGGCAAGAGCTTCTTCATAACATGTGCGAAGCGTGGCCCGCAAAACCGAGTGACAGTAAGGGAGCTGTGCCGCCTTCCGCTTATGGGCACGGCTGATGCCTTTACTTCTGCGCAGGTGGAGAAGATTATAAAGGGAATGCGTAATTCCAAACCCATGGGTTCTGACGGAATCTGTCCAGCAGTCCTAAAGAAACTCCCCAGCGAATTTCTCTCGCTGCTCACTGATTTAATGAACACATCATTCCGAACCTGCACACTGCCACAAAACTGGAAAACAGCAAATGTCATTCCTCTGCCTAAGCCCGGTAAATCGCTGTCATCAGCGAAAGGATACAGGCCAAAAAGCCTTTTGTCACCTCTAGCCAAGGTTGCTGAAAAGCTTGTCGTCAATGATTTGGCTCAGCATAATGAGAAACAACATCACCAGCACGGCTTTAGGAAGCTACATTCCACCACGACGGCGCTTTTGGAAATCGTTGGCTATGCCATCGACGGCTTCAACATGAGAAAGCCCCTCAGGACCGCTGCTGTAGCCCTGGACTTGACAAAGGCATTCGACAGTGTTAACCTGGGTATTCTATCGGATAACATACTGAAGTCCTCTATTCCACCGTGGCAGAAGCGTTGGATAACAGCATTCGTCAAGGGCCGTCGAGCAAAAGTTTTGTTTCAAAATCGTGTCTCTAAAAGTATCCCCATAGCTGCCGGTGTTCCGCAAGGCGGAGTCTTATCGCCCGTTCTGTTTAATCTGTACTTAGAGGACATTCCGGCACCTCCCCAGGACATTAAAGTTGTCGCCTACGCTGATGATATGACTATCATGTGCCAAAACCGCGACATACAAGTGGCCGCGAGCAAGATCAACGAGTACCTGATTGATTTGAAAAGCTATTTCGATAACAAGATGCTCATTGTCTCAGCTGCCAAGTCTTCAGTATCAGTTTTCACAACGGACCCCAAAGAGCACAGCGCCCATCCCGATGTCAGCTGGGGTGGAGATCGCCTGCCTGCTGCTCGCTTCGTCAAACTACTCGGCCTTATACTCGATCCGTCGCTGAAGTTTCACAAGAACACCGAGCAAAAGCAAGCAATTGTAAGAGCTAAACTCAATGTGCTAAGGGCACTGGGAGGTACATCATGGGGCAGCAGTAAGGAAACTATTCTGACCACGTATAAGGCTATACTGCAGCCCGCCCTAGAGTATGCGGCAACGGGTTTGGCAGCACTTTGTATCGGACTCATCCTGGACTAAGGTGCAGCGTGTACAAAACGCTGCTCTTCGGATCGCCACCGGATGTGCTAGGAGTTCGCCAATCGAGCATTTACACGCCTAGACACGGGTGCTACCAGTAAAGGAGCTTTGTCAGCTCCAGGCCCAGCAGCTGTACATTAACATCGTCAGGCAGCCCAACCAACCATCTTGGAGAGTACTTGAGCCTGTAAGAGAGAGAGGCATCAGAAAACCTTTTGCCGATGCTCCAGATAAAGTCGATCTGCAAAGATGGCACGATTCATATCAAGAACGCCTCCGTCTGTTGCGCGAGGAGCACACCCATTTCGTCAGAGGGTATCTGGAAAGAGCGGCTGTCAATCCTATTCTGGGTACTGTGCCGCCTCGAGTTTCTGAGTATGAGTCTCAGCTTAGTAGACGTGCCAGATGCACTCTAGCGTCGTTGCGCTGTGGGCACTCAACGTTCCTGAAGTCCTACGTGAACAGGATCGACAATAGCACTCCCGACGTTTGCCCGGACTGTGGTGGTCCTGGCCACAATACCCTACACTTATTCAACTGTCCAAAGAACCCTACAACATTGACTACAATAGACCTTTGGACGAATCCAACGCTGGTCGCCCAGTTTCTGAACCTATAGCAATTACTCTCTTCGCGGCTGCAAAGAAGGAGAAGAAGAGCACGTAGGACGTCAAGTCTTGTTTTCACTGCAGCTTGCTTCTGCTCAGTGTTCCTATGAAACTTCAACGAAGGATCCAACACGAGTCCGAGTAGCTTAGGGAAACGGGCGGCCTGCAAGCGAGTTTCGTCCCATTTCACCATGAGATGAGCTCTGTGCTCCGCAGGATCAGTGGAAAAGACGGTGACAGATGATTTAGCAGCAGAGACCGTGAGCATTTTGCTATCGAGAAAACATTTCAACTCGATCAAGTAGTCATTGATCTTACTAGCAGCTACATTTATGTTGCGATCCCGGCATAGAATATTGATACCATCCGCATCAACGACCTTGATGTCTTGGGATGGAACGGGTAGATCTTCAATATACAGGCTAAAAAGAGCAGGCGATAAAAGTCCTCCTTGAGGTACGCCGGTGGCAATTGGGATGCTATTGGAGACGTGTCCTTGAAATAGCACATTTGCCCGACGTCCTTTGGTGAATGCGGTTATCCACCGCTTCTGCCAGGGTGGAATAGTAGACCTTAACAGGCTCTCCGACAATATGCCCAGGTTTACAGTGTCAAAAGCCTTCGTTAGGTCGAGGGCTACACATACGGTGCGCTAGGGTTTCATGGCATTGGAGTCGTCCAAAACATAGCTCACAATTTCCAGCAGGGTCGTAGTCGTGGAATGTAGTTTACGGAAACCATGTTGACACTTTTATTTGCTGATATGTTCGGCAAGCTCCTCCACAGCCAATTTTTCCGCAACTTTGGCAATAGGTGAGAGAAGACTGATTGGCCTGTAACCTTTTGCCGTATATGGTGATTTACCCGGCTTCGGCAATGGGACGACGCGTGCTACTTTCCAATCTTGAGGTAATGTACAGGTGCGAAACGATGTTTTAATGACGTCAGCGAGCAGGGGTAGTATTTCACTTGGCAGTCTCTTTAGAACTGCTGGGCTCAAGCCATCTGGCCCTACTGCCTTCGAGTTACTCATTTCCTTGATCACCTTCTCGACTTGAGCGGGAGTGAATGCATCATCTTCAGCCACGAGTGGCAATTTACAGAGCTCCCGCACAGTTATTCTATTCTGCTTCTCTCTCTCTGTTCTTGTTATGAAAAAATGCTGCCCAAGAGCATTTGCGGCCTCTTTCCCTGACTTGAAGACTTCGCCGTCGAATTCAATCGTGGAATTGTTGGCGAAGGTGTACTTTCCGGAGATCCTTTTCAGAGCCTTCCACGTTGCTGCAGCATCATTCCTGAAGCTCATCTTCTCAGTGAACTTTTCCCAAGATTTCTTTTGTGCCTGTCAAGATCCATCCTGATCTCATTATCCAGCTCGGCAATGTCTGAGTCAAGATGATCAGCAGCTCTCTTTGCGTCCCTTGTCCTTATCTTCTGCAGTGTCTCCTTGGCGACATTGGGAAAAAAGTCTTGACACGACCTTCAGGGATCGCAGCTTTCATCGCCTTCCGGATGGCATTAGAGAGGTGGATCTCCTTCTGATGTACATTGCCATTCCACGTATATTCGGCCACTTGGCGGAGTGCAACCTCCCTGAACAGGCTCCAGTCTGCAAGGCCTAAATTGAGATAAGCACGATGACCAACACCTGCATAGGGAGCAAGAGAGTGAGAGAGATCGATATTGACAACGACCGTAATGTGATCACTGGAAAGAGTGGTGGGTGTAGACCATGAGCAGGCATTAGAGAGATTAGAAGAGACAAGGGAGATGCCTGGGCTGGAAGATCGGC
The DNA here is from genome assembly GCA_029168955.1 of Aplectana chamaeleonis. Classification (NCBI taxonomy): domain Eukaryota; kingdom Metazoa; phylum Nematoda; class Chromadorea; order Rhabditida; family Cosmocercidae; genus Aplectana; species Aplectana chamaeleonis. The sequence continues at coordinate 826,008 of JAPDOI010000303.1, forward strand.
GGTTGGCAGGGAGACGAGTGGGCTGATCATCGTTTAGAATAACCAGATAGCATTCCTCCGCCCATTCTTCGACGTCATTTCCTCTAGCATCAGAGTCAAGCGACGAGCAGAACGTGTGAGCATTGAAGTCACCCGCAAAGACAATTGAGGGAGATAGAGAGCAGTCATACAGCTGCTTGAGAAGTGGGACAGGGTTGTAAGTTGATGGGCAGGATGTGGAGGGAGGAATGTATATATTGAAAGGAGAAAGTGGAGTTTCTAGAGGTAATCGACCGTGCCATCCACTGGAGTGTTTGGAATGATGTGAGAGGGAAGAGAGGACAGAACAAAAGTAGACTCCGCCTCCTTGAGATGACCTAGGAGTATGATATGCAGTATAGCACGGGATGTTTGGATGTCTAGAGGTAGCAGAGGGAGAGAGTTTGGTCTCCTGGACCATGATAACACCCGGGTGATGAGTACGGGCAAAGAGAGATAATTCAGAACGCTTGGTCCGAAGGCCGTTTAGATTGATGTGTACAATAGATAGGGGGCGGTTGGTAGATGAGGAATTAGAATAACTGTACGGGAACTCTGTAAGTTGTCTCTCATGGATGTAGATGATGCAGTCACGCCTGCACAGGTCGAGAAGGTAATAGAGGAGATGAGCAACTCGAAAACATTAGGGCCAGACGATTTGAGCCCTGCAGTCCTGAAGAGACTGCCCAGTGAACTACTGCCCATCATTGCTGACGTCATAAATACATCGTTTCGTACATGTACTTTACCCCAAAATTGGAAAGTGGCTCGTGTCATTCCACTGCCGAAGCCGGGAAAGTCACCATCCACGGCTAAAGGGTACCGGCCGATCAGTCTGCTCTCACCCATCTCCGAAATTGCCGAAAAACTGGTCATGGAGGAGCTTGCCAAGCATAACAGCGAACAGCAGCACAAACATGGTTTCCGTAAATTACATTCCACCACTACGGCCTTGTTGGAAATTGTGAGCTATGTGCTGGACGGTTTCAATGCCATCAAACCCCTAAGTACTGTTGATGAGGCCCTCGACTTAACAAAGGCATTTGACACTGTCAATCTAGGCCTATTATCAGAGAGTCTGTTGAAGTCCACCATCAAGCCATGGCAGAAGCGGTGGATAATTGCCTTCACTAAAGGACGTCGGGCAAATGTGCTATTCCATGGACATGTTTCCAATAGCATCCCCATCGCCGCTGGTGTCCCTCAAGGAGGAGTTTTATCGCCTGCACTTTTCAGTTTATATCTAGAAGATCTGCCCGTTCCCCCTCAAGACATCAAGGTCGTTGCATACGCGGTTGATGTTACTATTCTGTGCCGAGATCGCGACATTAAGGTAGCCGCCAGTAAGATCAATGACTACTTGATCGAGTTGAAATGTTTCTTCGATCGAAAAATGCTCACAGTCCCTGCCTCCAAATCATCCGTCACCGTCTTTTCCATTGATAATGCAGAGCACAGAGACCAACCTATGGTGAAATGGGACGAAACTCAATTGCAGGCCACCCGATTCCCCAAGCTGCTTGGACTCGTGTTGGATCCTTCTTTGAAGTTTCATAGGAACACTGAGCAGAAGCAAGCCACAGTGAAAACAAGACTCAACGTCCTGCGTGCTCTCGGTGGAACGTCCTGAAGGATGCAATAATGAAACGATCCTGACCACGTATAGGACTATTGTGTAACCCGCCTTGGAATATGCTGCGCCAGTTTGGCAGCACATCGTGTCGGACTCATCTTGGTCCAGGCTGCAGCGCGTCCAAAACTGTGCTCTGCGGATTGAAACTGGCTGTTCTAAAAGCTCTCCAATTGAGCCCTTACACGCCGAAGCTCGCATATTGCCTGTTAGAGACCACTGCCAACTCCAGGCGCAACAAATGTACATTAACATCGTGGAGCAGCCGAATCATCCATCGCCAAGAGTACTAAACCCGGTGAGAGAGAGAGAGAGATGTATCAGAGAGCCTTTCGCCGATGCTCCGTCGAAAGTAGATGTGCAGAGATGGACCGAAGCACAACAAGAACGCCTCCGTCTCTTGCGCGTGGAGCATACCCGATTCGTAAAGGAACACTTGACCAGAGTTGCCATAAACTCCATCCTAGGAGTCGCACCTCCGAAGGTCAGCGAGACAGAGATGGAACTTGGCAGGCGTGCCAGGTGCACCCTTGCATCGTTACGCTGTGGACACTCTCCCATGCTTATGTCATATTTGCATAGGATTGATAACAGCAAACCTGACGAGTGCCCTGATTGCGGTAGTCAAGGGCATACTACTGTGCACCTGTTCAATTGCCCGAAGAGACCGACTACACTAACGACAATGGATCTGTGGACGAACCCAGTGCTAGTGGCCGAGTTTCTGAACCTATTACAGAACCCCTCTCTGTGGCTGAGAAGATTGACGTCGGTTTGCACGGAGGTGGTCTTCTTTCCTCCACACTGCCACGGCACGAACGTACGACATCTCGGCAGCAAGTCAATCCTTCATTTCAGGTAATGATATCGAAATCAAAGATATTATTGTCCACTGCCTTTAATGACCTGTTAGTTCTTCATCCGCGCTCCACAAAAGCAGTGTTTTTGCACTCGGGTCGACATCCACGAGTGCCTGAGTACAGCGGAGTTCACCAAAAGTTGCACATCTTCTCATCACCGAGAAGCGGTTGCTTGAGGATCAGAGAACGCACGAATTCTTTAGCAGTACGTTCGCCACCGATTGAGCGAAGAGGGGGGTTGTGCCAAAATGATTTTCATGCATATCGATCTCCAGACGACCGCCTCTCACTGATATGTAGATAGATGTGCGATTTTTGGTGGACTACACTGGGGAACAGATAAATAATCGCAGACTCTCGTCTTATAAGTAAATAAACGAGGGTATGACACCGCTAGGGGGGGGGCACTCACGATTCAGTTGGAGAATTTCAGAATTCGAAGTATTTCCATGGAGTCTCCACGAAAACAATGACTGATAACGCTATCAGGCTTATGATATCAGCCCAAATTTTCATTTTCATAGATGAATGATTTCATTTTCTTAATGGCACCCCCCCCCCCCAAACGGTTTCAATCCTAAACGAGTATCATGCAAAGAAGATGACGAACAACTGCAAACAATTAAAGTCTGTCTTCAGAGAAAACGAAGCGCGATGGAACACTGTATCATCATACCGGTGCGAGGAATATTTCACAAAGAACGATGCTCAATTAGAAACTCGTAATGAGGAAAAAAGAAGAAAGGCTGGATGGAGGTAAATATAAGGGGCTTTCAGAGCTGCGTCGCTGCGAAATTTGCTTTCGCAGGGATTGTACGAAACATAGAGTGTTACACAGTACTGCGTAGCAGTGCCCATCTTTTGTAAAATCCCTGCGACAGCGAATCTCGCGGCGACGCCACTCTAGAAGCCCCCTATAGATAAAGATGGCCCGATCGTGAAACTGGCCTTGCTCGTCCAAGAGGAAGGGCCGGTGGTAGCATCAAAACCTTCATCTTTTTTTCCAATCCATTCGTGACTTCTTCACATAATTCTTGGTCAAGACATTTCTCGGACCGCTTTATTTTTCGCTGTCGACCACGCTTCGGCTTCTCTCCATCTTTCAGCCTGCCTTTTTTCCATTCACCGCTTTTCGATTACACAGAGCTGGAGTTGCATCTGCAGGTGATGTTGCCAATGGAGGGGTCATAAACAAATATAGCATCAGAGACATCGGCTGTGGGGGACCCGCCATGGAGTGCGAGTATGCAGCTTCGAGGGCCCGTTTGGCTCCCAAGCGAATCATGCGTATCGATCAATCGTGTTCAGACAGGTCTTGACAAGAATGCATGACTTCTTACTTCAACAAACTCGCAGCTAACCGTCACGGCGGCTGCGGAGTGTAACTCGTCCATGTCCACAGGGTGCTCCCCGGTTTTGGGGTGGGGGATTGAAACCTCCAAGAGGGTGAGACCCAGTATGCGTGTGGGAGCCCCTATTGCTTCAAAAAAATAGTGAATCTCAATTTTGGTTGCTCATCAGTGCCTTGAATTGGAAGTGGTGGACGAGTTGTTCGTCACCCCTTAAAAACACAACTCAACCGATTTTGATAAGAAAAGGTCCAAATAAGGTCACTGTTAACAGAAAGATGAGGGTAGTTTCAAAGCACGTTCGCGCATTTGGACGAATCCTAGCGTACACAAATGAGAAAAATATGAGTTGCACCTCCCGCAGCCGCCGTGACGGTTAGCTTCGAGTCTTCAACAAACATGCTTTAGTGTTGGGAACCGGTCGTACCCCCGAAGCTCTAACCCGAACGCTAACGTCGGACAGGGAACGAAATTCTCATGCCGTAAAATAGCGTGTTTTGGTGTGTCGATTTCGTCCAACACTACTCATTCTACGAGATCGTGGAAAAAAATTCACAAAAATGTTCGTTCAGTTTGCCTGTACACACCGAAACTCAGCCTAAATTGGAAATGCTTTGTCGTTTCACTCTCCTTATACGTAAATTATCATGCAACTTCAGTTCTCTTCTAAAATAAATGAAGGAAGTTCAGGAATGCATTCTCCAAGGTAGCGAAAATTTCCATGGTTTCGTACAATGAGTAGTGTTGGACGCAATCGACACAACAAAATACGCTATTTTACGACATGAGAATCTCGATCCCTGTCCGGCGAAGTAGAATACAGAGGAGTGTAGCAGCCAGCCAATTACACTCCCTGTCCGACGTTAGGGGTATGGTATACTTCTGCGACACACGGTCACGTCGCTCTGCACAGCGACAGCCTCCCGCCCTTTAAATCTGTCGCAGTGCACTGCACAGCGACAGCGACAGTGGTAGCGACAGGCTATGGCACATTTGCAGTATGTCAGCCCTCCGCGACACGTCGCTGCGACCCACACGCGACAACTGTTCCTACGACAACCGTTGCCATTGCTCCGATGCGGGTCCCGCAGCGATTTGTGTTAGATTGCATGTCTGTCGCTCGTTACAGCGACAGTATACCATACCCCTTAGCGTTTGAGTGAAGCTCTAAGCGTACTGGTCGCCCAGTTTCTTAACCTACGACGAAACCCTCGATGTGGCTGCAAAGGAAAAGAAGACGCTCTATACCGCTATTCCACGGCACGGGAATATTTGAAAAGCCTGTAGCATGTCGGTTCTGCCAGGAGCAGGGGTATTGTAGATTGGGGGCAGGCCGCAGATGTTGACAGCCAGGGGCTAACTAGAGTCCCACCGCTCAAAGACGCGGCAGCATGCCATGGAGGGGAATCGATCGTGCGGCCCCGCATGATCAATACTGCTTCATTGCATGGTGTCGCTCCTTTGAGCGGTGGGACTCTACTCAGAAACTCAACGGGTCCGACCGCAGATTTCTGTCGGGTCGTACCCCTTTCCGTTCTGGCCCCTCACTTCTTCCAACTGAGACGACGTGGGGGAGAAGTGAAATTTATTCTCCCCCCATGTCGTCTCACTTGGGACTACATGGAGGAACAATCCTAAAGGGTCCGACCCGACAGAAGACAGAAATCTGGGGATGGACCCCGTTCGAGCTGGGGTTGGACCTGGCGAATGTCTGAATAGTTAGCCCCTGACTGTCAAAATCTGCGGCCTGCCCCCAATCTACAATACCCCTGCTCCTGGCAGGACCCACATGGATTGGTGGCGCGCATGCGACCATGGATTCATAATCCATGTCGGTCACGCAAGGAACAGGGGTACTGTACACCGGGGACAGACCCGTAGATTTTTACCGTTAAAGCCCGATTAGGGTTCCGCCGCTCAAAGGCGCGGCAGCATGAAATGGAGGAGTATCGATCATGAGGCGCCGCGCGTTCGATTCCCCTCCATAGCATGCTGCCGGGCCCTTCAGCGACGGGACTCTGTTCGGGCCCTTACTGGTTTGTGAATATTTGGCAGTAACGGCTAATAGGGCAAACAATAAGGTACAGCTCCTGACTATAGTTTCCTCGAAGTCAAGAGCCTCCAAGTCGGTAAACGTGAGGGAAAACGCAGTCTACTGCTAACGGCTCCCTGTACCGCCTACTTTTCTTTTCAACTCATAAAGAACAACGAAAAAATGTAGAGCGATCAATGCGAAAACAAAACTGCGGCTGCGGAAAGACATTTGAAAACAGCGCGCACGATTTTTGGATTACTGTCGTGCCGCTTTCGTTGCAATTACGTCCTAGAAGGTGCATGGAGAATTACGGCTGAAATTTAATTTCAATCGCTTTGTTTCGTTTTTTTTGGTTAGCCTTTCGTCGGTTTTTTTTTGTGTTATGAAGTTTTTTTTATGAACATTGCATGGTTATCCAGGAGAAGTTCATGAACTTCTTATGGAATGGTCTAACTGTTTTTTCTTTCATAACTGATCACGTCCCCTTGAGATCCTCTCATAATAAATTTATCGAACAGTTAGCACCTATGACTGGAGGAGAAATGCCGGACCGGACATATTGCCAGTGCGTTATGATACTGTGCTTATCTGGGTCAAATTCCGGTCCGCAATTGCGTCTCAACACGCTTTGCGGCCGCACGCTCCCGAGTCGTAAGAGTTTCCAGAGCCACAGCTGCCGATCTATTGACTCTAGGTAGGTTTTAGAAGCTGGAAACCAAACAAAATTGAAGAACACTGTATAAAAAAGCCATATCGTGTCGACTTTGGAGCTGGAAGCTCGATTGACTCGAGCGCGTGCGGCCGCAAAGCGTGTCGAGACGCAATTGCGGACCGGAATTCGACCCAGATAAGCACAGTACCATGATATTGGCCATTGATTCGACGTGATCAACGGACGGGTTGGCCATATCAACGTGTATCGGGTATTTCGGGGGTGGAAATCAGTTTTAACCCTATCTGCTTGGGGGAGAAAATCCCCTGCGTGGAGGCTAAATCTGTCGTGTATCGTGTATTTTGAGGGTGATCAGTTTTAACCGTATATGGCGGCTGGACCGTCCCTAAAGGGAGGAAAACCCCGAGATTCTTATTAAAGGCGCAGTCCAACCTGAGTACAGTTACTCAGTCAATTTTCGGTAGTCAGGGCGTTAAGCATCCCGGTGAGGAAAACCCGCACTCTTAACGGCATCGCCAGGTACGCGGTAACCGCCATGACCCCACAAAGAGACGCGCAAATGACGTCATCGTGCACACGGGGCGGCCCTCCCGAGCAAACACGACCCCTGAATATACCAGCGGTCCCTTCCTTGATTAGTGCTGCTTTGCAATGAAACCTATGGCGCTTTCGCAGGACATCTGCTGGTTAGCTATTTTAGGTTACAATTTAGCCCACACTCCGGGTTTTCAACCCCAGTGGAAATCGGAAAACGTCCCGCATTCACACTGAAATCGTCTTCGATTTTCCCCACAGGGTTGGCACCTCAGGGTGGCAAAAATCCCTACCGAAAATTGCTACCCTAACAGGTGTTCTGCGGAAGTGCTGTATTAGTACAGCTGCACAAATACCGGGAAATATAAATTTATTAGGGCAATATTTCTGGTGTAAATGACATCTAACGCATACAATGTAATTTGAGCTGTACATTATTTCAAGTAGTGCAAAAACATGCAAACAACATCAAGTATAACAAGGAAAGCCACATGTCAATGCAGTATAGAAGAATCTCACAACGCAGAAAACACTCATAATATTCACATCTGAGGCTAGCTCTAGAGCAGCATTCACGATGAATTTCTTTTCTATTTAAAATAAAAGCACACAATGTGTGAGTGTCAAACACTAAAAATCGAATGCAAGCGAATGGGCGAATCCATAGAAAGTACGCAGATCACAAGGTGTACCTCCGAAATTCGAGACGGCTTCGTCGGCGATCCAAATAAACAGCAAAGATACTGAAATGATAAAGAATTCTGAAAAGAATTCAGTAATGCGCGAGTAAAGAATTTCAAAAGACGAGCTCAACTTGTTGGAACTAGCGGAAGCTGGTATATTGTACAAGACGTCGTAATAAACGGCGCTGATACTCAGTCTGAAAAAGAGCCTGTTAAGAATTAAATCAAAGACAATGTTCAATAAACACTACAGATACCTACAGTATTCTTCTGAGCTGGACGCCTGACACAGGAAACACACAAAACTATTGCAGATTGATGAAATAATAGAGTGCAGACTCCTAGAAAAATAATTTATGCATGATATTTAGTCGATAAATAGGGAAAACGCGAAGAAAAACAGCTAACAATAAAACCTACTTAGAATACTAGGCTGCAAAGTTACGAAAATAATAGTGAAGGAGAAATATAAAGAAAAAAGTCGGAGGAAGGAAGGGATACTCGTGGAAGCTCTGGCAATTGAGGGCGTCGACGCGCCAGAAATTTGGGTGCATTGATTATAGCGCGCGTCTACCCCACTCCGATTTTCTGGCCAAAGCTCGAATCGGGCGACGCGCGGGGGCAAAAATAGTGGCGTCGCGTTGGTTGCGCAGTTTGTTCCTGCACACAATTTTTTTAACAAGACAGCAAAAAAGCCGTCTGAACAGTTGCTGTTCCACACGATCTCTCCACCGTCGCATTGGATATTGTATTCATTTATCTTCTGTTTTCCCCTCATACTATCGTCTGTGATTTCCCGCGGTTTCTATCCTATACAGTATTGCTTTTCATTTAACATACTAAGATCTCCTTATCCTTTCTATTTGCCATGAGCGATCACCCCGCTGCTTGCTCCTCCCGAACTCGTTTGGGCGAGATAAGCTTCTTCAAAACGTGTGGCTTTTCTCCCTCACATGAGTCGGTCGAAGTAGAGCTAACCCTGCTAATCCTGGTAAAATCCCCTTATCACTTACATTTCGCTATTATCGCTCCGCTGCTTGCTCCTCCCGGGCTCATCTGAGCGAGATAAACTTCAAAATGAATAGAAGCCCAAAAATAGTACTTTATCTTTGGTTTCAGTGATGAGATACTGTATGATTTACCTATGCGTTTGAGCTTCCCTTCCTCAACTAAATTTGCCCTTTTTTATGTTATTCTTTTTTTTGTCTTGCATGTTATGGGTTGTGATGAAACCCTGCAACAATCACTTCACACATTGAAGGAGGGCCATACCTCTTACTAAAAATAGGCGTTGTTGCTGATGTGGGGTGTAGAGTAGCGTGGTTGGGGTCTGCTCTGCACGCTTCCGGTAACACTGGTTCGTTTGAACAAAAAGGGCCCGTCATTCCCTTGGTGGCAGCCCCACCGAAGCCTTTCGGAACACCAACCTTAAGGTGGACTCCCCCCTTCACTTAGGCTTGGCTTCCTAGGTGATGTGGATTTAACAGTCAAAAAACTCCATGCAAGTCAGTCAGAGCAATTACTTTCAGGTCTCCAGCTTCACTAAGTATAAGGTAGGTAATGGGCATTATACAGTTAAAGACTTGGGAAGCCACACCATAGGTAAAAAGTGTAAAAACATCTGTAGCATTTGCAGTCTCATCAGGTTTGAAAATCAAATCTGCTCTCACACTACAAAATTCATAATAAATACTTATCATACTCCCACTAGTAATTGTAATAAAAAAGGAGTAGTTTATTGTTTGCAATGCAATTGTTGTGAAAAACAATATGTTGGAATTACACAGCGAAGTCTCAAATTTAGAATTAGAGAGCATCTGAATAACATTAAAAATTTCAAGAAACCTACGCTTTTGTACCATCATTTTCAACAATGTCGCTCAGGATTTTCTGTCTATATTCTTGATGCTCTAGCCTCAAATGAAGATCAAAGCGTCCTGCTCGAAAAGGAATTATTCTGGATCAAACTGTTGATGACTGCTCACCCGTTTGGTCTTAATGATAATATTAAGGGATATGGTAATATCGCCGATGTCACAAATCCGCTTTCATACAAAAATAGCCATCCCTTCTTTTCACTCAGAATCACCAAAGAGAGAAAAAATAGAGGTAAAAATAAAAACAAAAAGTCCAGAAATAGAGAAAAATATAAGGAAATACTCAATTATCTTACTAATCATGAGAACGATTTCGATAAACCTATGGAAATTTATAGATTACTGAAGTCCTTGGATAAGAAAAATATTCGAAGCCTTCTGAAGTCATCACTTTCAGCAGAATTTTTGAAGAATACTCAACAAAAATATAGATTCCTTGTCTTCTGTTTGCTAACCAGCTTGCATTATAACATCAATATGTGCAAACCAAAAATACGTAAATTGGAAGGTCATCTTATCAAGATTCCGTTTGCTAACAAAATATTTGACAAAGTGAATTTCAATAAAATGTTTAATTCTCTCACCATCAAAAATATAATTGGGGTCGTAGATAACAATGAAAAAATCTTTAGACCAATATTTACTTACAGCAATCCTATTTCTGCTAGAATTTACAATTATAATAAATTTCTGAGAACTCTGACTACCACTGAAATTAAAGATGTTTTGAGTATGTCGTGTGTTTGTGAAATAGATAGTGATAAATATCATAATTATATCTGCTCAAGCAATGGACATATAATTACAGGCAATTTGGATATAATTGACGATGTTGTTTTCCATAACATCCTTAACAAAGGCACTAAGTTCAGATTCAACGATAAGTCTAATAGACAAGATATTAAAACTATTTTTGATCAAACCACACTAGAGGTTGTCAATCACTTAATTAATAAGTTCAAGCTAAACGGCGAGAAAATCAACCGTGTTATGTCCTTTTTAGACACAGAATACAGGACAAAATTAAAACCACTTCTTCATGGAGAGTTGCTTAAAGAAAATACTTGGAAGTTTCCATATGAAGTTGTCAAAAGGTTGCAAAAGGCTTTCATATTTTGTCCATTGGATAAGGCTAGCAATAACTATGGACTAATTTGTAAGAAATATTATCTTATGTTTTTAATGAAAGAGATGGGAATTACTTTTGATGAAGTCAACAATACAATAGTGTATGGAAATAACAATGAAGTTTATGAAGCCGTTCCAAATGCAAATGAAGTTTCAATAATTCTTAAGCATAAGTTTTTCACCCTGAAGAACAAGTTGAAATTCGTAGTGGATTGTTCACTTCCATTGATTTATGCCATACCAAAGCTACATAAAAATCCCATCAAATTTAGATGTATAACAGGAGCACATAATAGCAGTTTGAAACCTCTCTCTCAGGAATTATGTGTGGTATTCACAACACTGAAGAAGCATTTTGTTAATTACGCTAAGATAGTTAAATCTCGGAACAAAACAATAAAAACATACTGGTCAATTGCAAACATAAATATTGCGGAGCAACTGAACTCATTTAAAAATAACGATGCGAAGCTTTATTCGGCAGATTTCACTGATATGTTCACCAACCTACCTCATACTACTATTATTGGCTGTATGAGTTATTTGGTCAACATATGCTTTAAAAATGCTAATAAAAAGTTCATCGCAAGTAATGGTTTCAAATCTTTCTACACGGACGACCAATCGAAAACCAATAGTTACAGATATTATTCTAAACATGACTTAATTTATTACATTGACTACCTTCTCAATAATAGCTACTGTTTATTCGGTAGCGTCGTTTTCAAACAGAAACAAGGGGTTCCACAAGGCGGTAATTTTAGCCCCATACTAGCAGACTTGGTTTTATCAGTGATTGAGTTCAAATTTTCAAAAACTTTGTCTTTTGATCGTAATGTTTTGTTTGAGCCCTATAGATATATGGATGACCTATTAATCATCCATAACAAAACGGACAATTATATAGAAGACATGTTAGCTTTTGTTTACAATAATCGTCAGAATTCATTACTGTGAACATGGTCAAATGTATCTATCGCAACAAAAAAGTTTCATATAAATTTCTTCTGCCAGATGATCACAATAACATTAAAAAAGTTCTTTCTGCTATTTTATGAACGTTTGAGATAGCTACACTCTAATCTTGATTCCGATTCCTCCCCCATACCACCATTTGCTTGATTGTCGACATGTTTTGGCTTTGTCGATTCCATTTTGAGTGGACTCATTAATTCTTCCCCCTCCCCCCTCTCTTGGTCCCTTTTTCCTCTTTTTCCACCATTTTCTTGCCTCTTTTTAATAGTAATATACCATAATATCTCTTTACCAACAGTTCTCGCTCAATTTTTTCTTCTCAATATGCTTTCTCATCGACAATTCTGTTCCTCACTGAGGAGCCTCGGCAGAATTGTTTGGTAAAGTTCGTCTGCGGGTAGAGGCGAAACGAATTTTATCAACTTCTATTTCCTCTGCATCTATCTTTTCATCTCTTTCTTGATTTAAGGTATTCGGCGTGCTCTTCACAGATGCATTCAGATTCATCGCTCTGTCTACAGAACAGTTCTAATTCTATTCGGAGGTTAAGCTTAGAGTTTTATTTTGAAAAAACATATGAAAAACAGAAAGACAAAAAAAGTGCACTGAATATGTTCAACGATCCATCACTGACCCTACCTCGATGCGATGTGCCGCTGTATTACCAGTGGGTAATCCTGTGACCCTTTGCCAATGGGAACGATGCCTCCACACATAGAGCTAAAACTACCCCAACAAAAATTGGTTCATCCACCTTATCCACCGTCATATCCTTTTCTCGCCTAATTTAAACCAGAACTGATCTGAACATGCCACAAAATTGTTCGGTGACATAAATCAGTGCGGTTTTCATGATGAATAAGCATAGTTTTTGTAATTTCAAACTTTAGCACCTTATAGGAAGTAGAAAAACTGTAAAGCACGCTAAATTCAAGTAACAATATCAGTCGTGTGTTTTAACTCAACTTTACTACTTTCACTAGGTGATGTGCCTGTAATTTTCAAAGCTATGAATCTAAGAGTAAGATGTGGTCATTTCCCTACAGCGAAACGGGAACGCTCGATAACTTTATAGCACGTACGTAATAATTTTATGAACTTTTTTTTGAGCAACACATTACCAATGTCGAATTTCTTCTGTTCTTCAAATACATATCCGCATCAAAAAAACATTTTTAGGCAATATGTGAGCTCGTACACGCAGGAAGTCAAAAAACTTTCTTGATGGGCTACTCCTTGTGTAAGTGCTGATTTTGCTTTGTGATGTCTTGTCTATAGTGTTCACTTTCACGTTGGTTAACTTTCAATTTACTTACAGTACCGGGAGCGATTGTACCACAAACACAAAGATGGCCAAGCCCTGCCCAGCTTCTGATTGATTGTAAGTGAGGCAAATACTCACGACGTCGGCGTTTCCATTTTTATTCTTATCAAATACGTGTTCAATCACTCAGGTAATAGTGTGATTGTTTTTGTATTTTTTCCATTTGTCGCCATTCCTTCCTCCGTTTCCATGACACTCGATTCCTATTTTTTTACTGTGAACCGTGATTCTGTTAATTAAAATGTTGCTTGCTAATATTCCCATAGAAACTCATTGTGACATCCATTCCCTATTTATTAATTCTGATGAATGTAACTATATTGAGACCTAAGTAGGTATATAAGTGATTTCTGGTGAGCCTTCGATTTCGATTGTCATCATCAGCGGAGCGGTGGGCCTCGGTGAACTATAACTGGTGGTAAATATGCTTTGATGAAGGAGCGATCGTTCGCAGCTGGTGATGAGCGACATCGAGAGCCCTTTAAAGATAACCAAGACCATAGTATGAATAGGTATAGATACACATAGCGAATAAGTAGCAAATGTTTCCTTATAATTATTGTGAATAGCTGTACATTTCTTCCATCTGCATACATTTGATTTGCCTACTCTATACTGTGCTTATCTGGGCCAAATTCCGGTCCGCAATTGCGTCTCAACACGCTTCGCGACCGCACGCTCTCGAGCCGGCCGAGTTGCCAGCGTCAGAGCCGGCCCGATGTGGTTCTTTTATACAGTTTCCTCCAATTTTTATTAGTTTCCAGTTCCCAAAACCCACCTAGGGCCAATAGATTGGCGACGCGGCGCTGAAAACTCATTCGACTCGGGAGCGTGCGGCCGCAAAGCGTGTCAAGACGCAATTGCGGACCGGCATTTGACCCAGAAAAGCACAGTACCAGTGATTTTTACTATTTCATGTTTTGAGAGCCTTACTCCTGTCTCATTATGGGAATAGCAAATGACCGCCACAATAATAACCATCTTGTATATTCACCTTTGCGCTTATGTACTCATTTCGTATATAATAATAGTGCTGATGAGCGAATTGTAGTGAACATTTGAAAGCGTTTTCAAGTGGAAAATAAAGAATCAATTATGTTTTTTTAATTTATAGCAGCAAATTGAGCTCGAGAATTAAAGTGAATGGAGAGCAATATTGCAGTTCACGGTGACTGCACCCGTGCAGACACCATGAACTGCAATATTGCAATATTCACGAAATGCAGCAATTTGAAATGGTTAGGTTACTAGCCTACGGCGGATTCAGACTCGTGGGGTCACCCGCGATGGCCGCTGGGATGCTCCGCAAATATCGGGTCTCCCGCGCTACCATGGCGTTTCGGATGTCCCGCGGGACCTTAATGGGGACGACGCCTTGGAGCAGATTCGGATGACACCGCAATTGGTCGTCGCGTCGACGCCCTCAATTGCCAGAGAGAGGAGTGACGCGGAAAGTTCGCGTGTAATTTACTGTCCTGTGCAGTTACGCAACACACGCCTCGAATTGTTAACGTGGCCTCCGTGGCAAGCTTTCTGAGCTATCTCTCTTTGCACGTACTTACCATCCAGACGTGATCATGGTTCAGGAAACCAAGCTCTCTCCATCCCCTACAAATCCTCATCCCAATATCCCGGGCTATACTTCTTACCATGCTCCAAGGTCAAATCTTGGCGGAGGAGTTTCCACTTTTGTATTATCTACTCTTCCCTCACACCTCATACCTAACACTCCCACGGACGGTACTCTCGAGTACCTCCCGGTCCATCTCCCCCTCAAAACTCCCCTTTCTCTCTTCAACATCTATATTCCCCCTACCACATCATGCCCTCCATCCTATGATCCTATTCTGCTCCTCAGGCAGCTTTACGACTGCTCCCTCTCATCTTCGTCTATATTTGCGGGCGATTTTAATGCTCATACATTTTGCTCGTCTCTTGGCTCTGATGCTAGAGGAAGTGACGTCGAGGAATGGGCGGAGGAGTGCGACCTGGTCATACTAAACGATGATCAGCCCACTCGCCTCCCTGCCAACGGCCGATCTTCTAGCCCAGACATAACTCTTGTCTCTTCCAACCTTTCAAACACCTGCTCATGGTCTACCTCGACTACATTGTCTAGTGATCATATTCCTGTCTTTGTGCACATCGATCTCTCAAATTCTCTTGCTCCTTATTCTGGTGTTCGACAACGTTCTTATCTCAATTTAGGCCAAGCAGACTGGTGCCTGTTCAGCGAGGTTGCGCTCCGCCTAGCGGCTGACTATCCGTGGAACGGCAATGTGCATCAAAAAGAGCACCACCTGTCTGATGTAATCCGCCGGGCCATGAAGGCGGCTATTCCTGTTGGCCGCGTTGAGACGTTCTATCCAAACGTCACCAGAGAAATTCTCCAAAAGATTAGGACTAGAGATGCCAGGAGAGCAGCCGACCATCTAGACCCTGTCGTTGCTCAACTCGATGACGAGATCAGAAAAGATCTGGACAGGCACAAGAAAGAAGAATGGGAAAAGTTCACGGGACAGTTGGATTTCAAGGCGGACAGTGCAACTACGTGGAAGGTACTACGGAAGCTATCTGGAAAGAGCTCGCCAGCTACCGTATCCACCATTGAATTTGATAATAACGTTTTCAAGACGGGTAAGGAAGCCGCCTACTCTCTTGGAAAAAGCTTCTTTGTCACAAGTACACGGCGTGGTCCGCAGAATAGAGTGACAGTTAGAGAGCTGTGCCGCCTCCCGCTCATGAGCACGGCCGATGCGTACACTGTGGCGCACGTAGAGAAGATCATAAAGGACATGCGGAACTCCAAAGCTGTCGGTCCCGACGGCATTTGTCCTGCTGTACTGAAGAAGCTCCTGACTGAGATCCTCCCACTCGTCGTTGATGTGATTAACACTTCATTCAGCTCGTGCATTATTCCCCAAAACTGGAAGACAGCCAACGTCATCCCGTTGCCGAAGCCAGGCAAACCTCAGTCGTCAGTAAAGGGTTATCGACCCATTAGCTTGATGTCACCTTTCGCTAAGGTAGCCGAAAAGCTCATTGTGGAGAATTTAGCAGAGCATAACGAGAAACAATTGTTTCAACACGGGTTCAAAAGGCTGCATTCTACAACTACTGCGTTGCTAGAAATTACTAGCTATGCAATCGACGGGTTCAACGCTTTGAAGCCATTGAGAACTGTTGCTGTCGCGTTGGATCTCACCAAGGCTTTCGATACGGTTAACCTAGGAATCTTGTCAAGAAACGTTTTGGAGTCGTCGATACCACCGTGGCAAAAGCGCTGGATATCGGCCTTTATCAAGGTCGACGGGCAAGAGTCATGTTCCAGAACCATGTCTCCAACAGTATTCCTATGGCAGCTGGAGTCCCCAGGGCGGTGTTTTATCACCAGCTCTCTTCAGTCTGTATCTAGAAGATATGCCTGAACCACCACAGGATATCAAGACTGTCGCCTACGCCGATGATATAACAATCATGTGTCGAGACCGGGATATAAAGGTAGCCGCCACCAAGATCAACGAGTACCTGAAGACGCTGAAGAGGTTCTTCGACGACAAGATGCTAAAGATCTCCGCATCGAAATCATCAGTATCCGTCCTCACAACGGACCCATCCGAGCACAGAGCTCATCCGGAGGTAGAGTGGGATGGAGACCGTCTGCCTGCTGCTCGATTTCCAAAACTGCTCGGTCTTGTGCTCGATCCGTCGCTCAAGTTTCATAAAAATACCGAGCAGAAGCAGGCTGTTGTTAAAGCCAAACTCAATGTTCTCAGGGCCCTAGGCGGTACCTCATGGGGTAGCAGCAAGGAAACGATACTCATGACGTATAAGGCGATTCTTCAGCCAGCCATGGAATACGCCGCACCAGTTTGGCAGCATCTAGTTTCAGAATCTTCTTGGATTTAGATGCAACGCGTACATAATGCCGCTCTTCGCATCTTCGCACCGGATGTGCAAAGAGTTCCCCAGTCGAGCATCTGCATGCCGAAGCCCGTCTATTGCCTGTGAAGGAGCACTGTCAGCTGCAAGCCCAACAATTACGAATCAATATTATTAAGCAACCAAACCACCCGTCCTGGAGAGTGCTTAACCCCGTTAGAGAGAGAGCCAAAGAATGCCATTTGCCGATGCTCCATGCAAAGTCAACTTGCAGAGATGGCACGACTCACAGCAAGAACGACTCCGTCTTTTGCGCGAGGAGCACACCAAGTTCGTACGGTGTCATCTTGAGAAGGCGGCGGTGAATCCTATACTAGGAGAAGTACCGCCCCCAGTCTGCGAATCCGAGACTCAACTCGGAAGAAGGGCTAGATGCACACTGGCATCGTTGCGCTGCGGTCACTCGTCAATGCTCATGTCCTACGTCAGCAAAATCGACAGCAGCAAATCTGATGTCTGTCCGGACTGCGGTACTATCGGCCATGATACAGCACATTTATTTCGCTGTCCGGTGAGACCTACCACGCTGACCATAATGGATCTATGGACGAATCCACTACTGGTCGCCCAGTTTCTTCACCTATGACAAAACCCTCGATGTGGCTGCAAAGAAGAAGAAGAAGGGAGGTGGCACTTCGCCATTCGGCTGACTACCTATGGTATGGAAACCTACACCAGAAAGAACGCCACTTGATGGACGCGATTCGCAAGGCCATGAAAGCAGCCATTTCGGAGAGCCGAGTCAAGACCTTTTTTCCTAGTGTCAGCAGGGAAATCTTGCAGAAGATAAGGTCAAGAGATGCAAAGAGAGTCGCAGATCACCTGGATCCGGACATTGCTGAGCTGGATAGCGAGATTCAGCGAGATCTAGACAGGCACAAGGAGTGTTGGGAGAAATTCACTGAGAAGATGAACTTAAAGAGCCACGGAGCTGCAACTTGGAAAGTTCTAAAGAAGATCTCGGGCTATTGAAGTCCTCGCTGCAACCGTGGCAGAAGCGTTGGATAGCAGCGTTTACGAAAGGTCGTCGGGCCAAAGTGCTATTCCAGAATCACGTCTCCGATAGTATACCTGTAGCAGCCGGTGTGCCGCAGGGTGGAGTTTTGTCACCTGCCCTCTTCAGCCTGTATATTGAAGACCTACCCGAGCCTCCTGAAGACATAAAAATTGTTGCGTATGCCGACGATATCACCATCATGTGCCGTAATCGTGACATACAGGTAGCCGCAAACAAGATCAGCGACTATCTCGTCGAGCTTAAAAACTTTCTCGATAGTATGATGCTCACAGTTTCCGCGGCGAAGTCTTCTGTTTCGGTATTCACATCTGACCCAAAGGAACACAGCGCCCAACCTGTTGTCAGGTGGGATGGTGACCTCTTGCCTACAGCGCAATTTCCAAAACTGCTGGGCCTCGTTTTGGACCCATCGCTGAAGTTTCACAAAAATGCTGAACAGAAGCAGGCAATTATCAAGGCAAAGCTTAATGTGTTGAGAGCTCTAGGAGGAACGTCCTGGGGTGGCAGCAGAGAGACAATCTTGACGACATATCGAGCTATTCTGCAGCCTGCATTGGAGTATGCTGCACCTGTCTGGCAGCACATCGTGTCGGACAGTTCCTGGACTAAGATGCAGCGAATTCAGAATGCTGCACTACGAATAGCCACTGGATGTGCAAAAAGCTCACCGATTGAGCACCTTCACGCCGAGGCCCGTATCTTGCCAGTGAAAGAGCATTGTCAGCTCCAGGCTCAGCAGATGTTTATTAATGTCCTTAAGCAACCTAATCATCCGTCGAGAAGACTATTAAATCCCGTGAGAGAGAGATCGATCAGAGTGCCGTTTGCCGATGCTCCGAACAAAGTGAATGTACAGAGATGGACCGACTCGAATCAAGAACGGCTTCGTCTCTTACGCGCGGAGCACACCCGGTTTGTGAAGGATCATCTCGCCAAAGCGGCCGTCAACCCTATTCTCGGTGATGTGCCGCCCAGGGTATGTGATACCGAGTCCGAGCTCGGTAGGCGCGCCAGGTGTATCCTCGCTTCGTTGCGCTGCGGACATTCTCCATTGCTTATGTCTTACCTGCACAGGATCGACAATAGTCAGCCTGACGTGTGCCCGGACTGTGGAAACCAAGGCCACGACACTAAACACCTATTTGACTGTCCGAAGAAGCCAACAACGCTCACTACAATAGACTTGTGGACGAATCCAGTGCTGGTCGCCCAGTTTCTCAACTTGTGACGAAACCCCTCTCAGTGGCTGCAAAGAAGAAGAAGAAGAAGTTAACGTCGGATTTGTGACTACCGCCGTCGCCGAAACAAGGCCACGCCCACCGATTCGGGAAAGCAGCGGCCCTCCGACCCGTCGTTGCACCGAATGCATCCAAACTTCTACGGGGTCGCAGAGCTTTTTATGTCTGAGTACGGAGCTTCGGGAGCGAAACGTCTTCGGTCACTTACCACCTCAGACAGCGGGACGGGTGCAGCGCGGGGCAATGTCGGTGGGTGGGACCAGACACATTGCCTTTGTCTCGAATTTCCCCCGCCTTCGCACTGCACCACCTCCGCCATGCAACCGCACAACCCCCCGCCATGCACCCGACAGTACTCCCGCGGTGCAACCGGGTATTCTATGTACTACAGCTTGACCTTTCGTTCGTTTTATTTATTGATCTGCTTATTTACAGCACTTATGGGTACTTCTACCATATATTCGGTCATACTTTATTACTACTAATATGTTTTGCCGTTGAGATTCGGATAATAACTATAAATTTTGCCTAAAAACGCTAAATTTGAGTCACAACCACCCATAGACTGAAACGAAAATGCTACCTAATTGAGAAGTATTCAGTATTTCCATTCATCATTCATCGCATTTTCAGACAAACCCACAAATTTATTAATAACAACTAAATTAACAAATAGGCAAATATAATTCTATTATTTATATTCTCTATGAGGTCACTATACCAATTCTATTTCTAGGGAGATCACTATAATTACGCTATGAAGAGACAACAACAATAATTCTATGAGGAGATAACTAATAATTCTATGTGGAGCTCACTATAAAATGTCTATGAGATAACTATAATATTTCCATGAGGACATCTATTAGGACTGTATCCTATTCATAAATCCGTATTACAGTGGAATGATATAACAAAATGTAAAGCTCCGTAGACTCGCTTCCCCTTCTTGAGCAGAAATACACCAAAAATTCAGTTACAAACAACAATTTAATTACATGAGGCATTGATCAGAGAAAAATTCAAGGATTTACTGACAGCAATAAATCAGAGGAATTGAATTAATCGAAAGATGAATGGAAGCTGTATCGACAGCAGAGATGCAAAAGCGAGGAAAAAGACATGGGCTACCATGGGCATGATTGTAAAGTTTGCAGGTTTAAGTGAAATAAAGATTCGGCTTCCCTCAATCGACGACTTCGACTTCGTTGGACGTGTGGCTCGCTTTGTGGAGCGCTAAAGTATTGACAATTTTCAACGTTTATTTCGGTTTACGAAGGAAATTACGAGGTAGAGCTTACCTTATCTGGGATCCATTTATTTCTATCCTTGTCGTAGTCGTACCTCAGCTTCAAGCCTAAAAAATAGCCTAAAACTTTTTCCCTATTGTAATTTCTCATTAACGCAGTCCACTTAGGTATCTGCGTCTACGCATACCTGTCAGCTCCATTTCGTCCATTTCTACCTCGTCTTCGTTGGCACCAGCCCTCAGCATCGCTGCTTGACTGGAGGAGAAATGCCGGACAGCACCGATTGCCAGCATAGCCGTCAAATAATGCGTTGTGGTGTGTGGTATGCACTTGCACACACCGCTCCCAGCTACGCCTATATTGTAATTCACGACCCCCTGACTCAATTCAAGGCTAATTGATCACAATTCATTAATGAGAATGAAAATTTACTAGTATTGAGGATGTCGGCTGTTATCCGTGAATTTCGAGGTGGAATTTCTCTAGAAATCATTTCTAACCCTATTTGGACGGTGCTCAGGGAAGGAAATCCCCTGCGTGGGACTAAATCTATCGTGTATCGGGTATTTCGGGGGGTGAAAATCAGTTCAAACCCTATTTGGACGGTGCAGCCTGCGGCTGCAGCGTCGCTTAGGGGAGGAAATCCCCTGCGTGGAGGCTAAATCTGTCGTGTATCGGGTATTTCGGGGGTGGAAATCAGTTTGAACCCTATTTGGACGGTGCAGCCTGCGGCTGCACCGTCGCTTAGGGGAGGAAATCCCCTGCGTGGAGGCTAAAACTGTCGTGTATCGGGTGTATCGGGGGTGGAAATCAGTTTGAACCCTATTTGGACGGTGGCTCAGGGGAGGAAAACCCCTTCGTGGAGGCAAAATCTGTCGTATATCGGGTATTTCGGGGTGAAAATCTGTTCTACTCTATTTGCATCAACGGAGGGAGATCCCTGGGCGACGGCCTACTCTTTAAGCGAAAACTACGAAAACTGTTACAAGGCCTAAGCCATTCATTACTAGTTTCTGCTACTTCCTTTTTTCACGTTTCATATATTTTAGAATTCTCTCTTACTTATGTTGATCATTCTCTCACATCTTCCTTTAGTAGCGTATCAAATGAACATCTACCTCACAAATAGCGTTTCCGCTATGAATTCGTGGTTCTACCATGATTTGTGGTGGAATCAATAACTTAGGCGTAACATCTGCAGTGTGTTGGGCAGTAACACCACCAAACACTGCATTTGACGCCTGTGTTGGCAATCGGTGCCGTCCGGCATTTCGCGTTTTCACGCTGCTTGTTGCATCTCCATACGCTTCTTCTAGAGCTCCTTCTTGAGCGAAACTGAAAATATTGAGCCCGAGTACTTTGCAATGCCACATACTGAAATCTTTCAAAGTGGTTAACATACTGGCGGATTTTGTCTTGCTTCTTTTCTTTGCGTCCCCCAAGTGGCGCGACTTTGCAGCGGCATTGGCTCTTGGAGGCTTTCGGTCCACGTTTTTCAGCTGAAAAGTTTAAAAAATATACCGGTGTGTAAATGCGAACTTGATCGAGAGCGTTGCGGCGCAAAAACCAACACACAATAAGACTACTTGCTCAGTATGCGGCTTGCAAGGTAATATACGTGCACTAAACTCATGCGAAATTGTTTCATGAAACATGAATTATTTTTGGGAGTCGAAAAATCGAATTCCCCTGTTACTACATTGAAAAATGGCGCATCAACATCGTCGAAAAAAAGGCAAGAGATTGGTTGAAGCTGACTCAGTTTGACGTTTTTTCACTGTGTAAACTTGGAGGGTAGAATCCAAAAATGAGGATGCAGGCAAAGTGAGTTCAATGAAAGTCAAAGGAAAAAGATTTCAAAGTCAAATTAATGCGAAAATGATAAGTTCATGCGTTTACGTGAAATTTCAACACCTAAGACGTGAAATTAGACGTGTCTTCTGCAGTGAACAGCCCCGCGGTTCAACGGGAGTTGTGCGGGCATTCAATCATCCCCCGCCTTTGCACCGAGAAATTGACTCCGCCCTGAAATCACTACCGCGTTTGCACCGGTACCCCCTTTTTCCCCCGCCCTTCACCCGTCCCGCTGTCTGAGACCCCACGACGGCGCGGCAGCCTCCGTCTCGCGCGATGGGTGCTGCGTCAGAGAAAGAGAGTCAGCGCGCAGAGACGGAGTGCGGCCAGCAGCTCGGCTGCCGAACGAGCCCGCCGCCAGCAGCTGGTCGACGTTATAGGTGCAAGCGATTCTTCAGAGAGTTTGGTGGATGATTTCGTAAATGGTGGGACTTTCACGTGAGGGGCTGACATCAGTTGCTCTCATCGATTGGTCAACGTAGTTACTGGCAACTCACATCATTTCTCAAAAAAAAATCTCGAACAATTTTGAGGCTGAGCTCCACAAAGTTCTGCAAAAGGGTGTCGCTTTTTGAACACCATTTGTTTTGCAAAAGAGCGAAAATAAAACTCCAAAAGTTCCAAGCGAGTGCGACCTTGACGACTGGGACGACGACTTTGCTACAACATTATGTAGATAGGTTGAATAGCTCTTGCTCATCTGCATTTCGTAGTTTTGATCGCTTATTTATTTAATGAAATATATAATTAGAGGGAAAATCAAGAAAAGGGAGAATAAAATAAAAATAATGGGAACGAAAAGAAAAAGAACGAGCAGGAAAGAGAGGAAGAAGAGAGAAAAGAAGAAGAGGATGAAGAAGAAAGTTGAAGGAAGAGAAGAAAAAGCGAAAAAGATGAGTATGGAGAACAACAAACCAAATCAGAAAGGAAAAGAAGGAAAAAAAGAAGAGGGGGAAGAAAAGGAGAAGTAGTGGAAAAGAAAATGAATAAGAACAAGAAAGCCAAGGGAAAATATAGAGAAAAGAAGGAAGAGAAAAGGAAAGATGAAGGAGAAGTGATTGAAGAAACCGATGACGGTGTTACAACAAAAAGTTGGGTGAAAATAAAAAAAGTCTAGTATTTAGGTGTAAATACAAACCAGTAAACATAGTAAATGGTGATCGCGATCTACCTCACCGGATTGACACAAGATAAGAACACGAAAAACATTCAAGTTCAACCAAAGTTTCACGACACGTAACTGTCTTCTTAAATCCCTCTTCTTGTCCTTAAATCTTATACAGCATTCTGCTTCTTTTCAATTCTTGTTTTTCTTTTTTTTCCTGTAATCAATTTCTTCTTATTATTCTTTCTGTTGTTCTTCCTTACTTCTTTTTTCCTTTATTTTAACCTTCCTTTCTTACTTACTTTACTTTCTATCATTTTTCCTTTCTTTCTTTCTTTCTTTCTCTCTTCCTTCGTTGCCTCCTTCCTTCCTTTCCTCCCATCCTTCCTTCCATCATTCATTCCTAGTGTTCTTTTCTCCACTTTCATCTTCTTCTTTTCTCTTTCTGCTCTGCTACGTCGAAGTCTTTTTTCTTCTTCGTCTTCCTCTTCTCTTACATCTTCTCTCCATATTGTTTTCTTCCATCACTTTTTTCTTTGTCTTCACCTCTTTTTTTGCTTTCTTCGTCATTTCTCTTCAATTTTTCGTTTTTCCTATTTCCTACTAATATTCTTTCTCTAATGCTTCTTTTTTTTTTGCCTTCAACTTCTTCATCATGTCTGATCCCTTTGCCTCTCTCTCTCTTTGATTTTCCGTCTCAAATGTTCTCTTTTTTTTGTTTTTCGACTTTTTCCTACAGCTTCTTCATTTTCGCCTTTATTCCTCCGTTGTTGACTCTGGACGTTACAGTCGTTCTCGGAGCCAAATTCCGGTCCGCTTTTGCAGACAACGTCTGTTCCATTACACAACAGAATGATGATCGTGCTGGGAGAATCAGAAAGGATAAGAACAACAGAAAAAAAGAAAGACGATGAAACGGATTAACAAAAAGAAGAAGTAGTAGAGAAAGAAGACCAGCAATAAGGAGAACGACGTAGAGGACTAGAAAAAAGGGAGAGAAAAGGAGAGGATGAGGAGTTGAAGGAAAACAAGTGGATAAAAGATGTGTAGGAAAGAGAGAAGGAGCAAAAAAGAGAATTGAGAGATGAGTGAAGCAACGATGGGGTAAATATAAAGGAAAAAGGAGGGATGGAATAAAAAAGATGAGGATGAAATACGATTAAGAGGAGGGAGGACAAGAGAAGAAGGGAATAGTGAAACTAGAAGAAGTAGAAGTTGAAGAAGATGCGTAATTCAAAAAAGAACGATGGCAAGAGAAAAGGAAGAAAGAGGAAGTGACAAGGAAAACAAAAAGCAAAGCAAACAGAAGTTACCAAGTCATGTTGAAGAGAAAAGAAGTGAATGGCAAGGTGTCATGGAAGTTTTATTGAACTCAAATGTTCATTAGGTTCGTATCTTGTTTCAATAGTCGAATTCAATACTGTCCACTATTCTTTGTGCATGTTTAATGAAAAAATGAGCTTATTAAATTCGCTCAAGCTTGTCAAAGATTGCTGGTGATGCAGTTTCTTAACAAAGCTTCGAGATGGTTTGAAAATATTTTCGAATGCACATTTTAGCATTGTGACGGATACACGTCTTTCCTCTTCAAATTATTATTATCTTTGTGGTTTCCAAGCATTTTTCAAAGTAAAGGCATTCTGTTTGTTATACCATTACCTTCAACATCCCGTCGTGTTCCATAATTTCCGTAAATAGCATTATGATAAGTACAAATCAACTTCTTGTGCGGTTTTGTCCCCCGTTAAAGAAGGAAATGGAACGGCAATGCATATGTACCTAATTTGCAGTGCAACGATGAAATTTTGAAAACTGCATTCCTGACTCAAGTAAATAGTTTGTAGAATAAAAAGCACACAACTGGATGCCCTAATCTTGTGTTTTAATAGGAGGAAAATAGCTAGGTGGCTGTCGGCCTCCTCTGTAAATGGCCACGGTACAATCCTTCCGGCAGTATCCTTGAAACCGTACCTTAAACCGCCGGATTTCAATTAAGGAAAAGCATTTTTAAACCATAGTGTCTGGATAACCATGGCAGAAGAGCATTTATTTTTGAACCAGTTGAAGTTTGATGGGAAATCTGAAATAATTTCTCTAATTTCACCTCGGACAATCCCGGATAAAGTGAGATTTTCAAATGCTCAACAATTTTATTACAAAATGGGTATCGCACGATTACTACCACGGGTATCAATTGAAAGCCCAAAAAATTAGTGTTGAAAAGAGGAATATCTTTTCAGGTGGTTTTGATAGTTACCGTATTTGGGAGACCTGTCTCTTGAACAGCTTTTTTCAAAAATGATTCTTCTTTTTCCCAATAAAACTTTCAGTTTCCTCTGTTTATCGCGACAAAACATTTTTCTCACAACCAAGTAGAGAAAACAAGACATTGACTACGATGAAATTCAAAAACAACAAAGAGCGTGTAAGTTCGAAGTTCTTCTTTATATGTTTTTTTTTGAATATTTGATGCCTTATTATGGCATGGTATATGATCACAAGGTAGCTGAGTTGAACGCAAAACTCAGATGTCAGGCAGGACTCGAACCTGCATTGCACGCTTTCCGGGCGAGAGTGTTACCTTTACACCACCGACACCCCGTTCTGAATCACTCAGCTATTCACACATGAACTGTGTGGGCACATCAGCAATCACCCGATGACGGGTATGATCTGGTAAGCACAAATCGGCATTGAACCCAGTTAAGCTGAGGCCTTTTGATGACAGAATTTTGATGTGTTTTTGAATATTTGATGCCTTATTATGGCATGGTATATGATGGGTGATTGCTGCTGTGCCCACACAGTTCATGTGTGAATAGCTGAGTGATTCAGAACGGGGTGTCGGTGGTGTAAAGGTAACACTCTCGCCCGGAAAGCGTGCAATGCAGGTTCGAGTCCTGCCTGACATCTGAGGTTTGCGTTCAACTCGGCTACCTTGTGATAATTCTTCTTTATACTTACTGCTTTATTTGCTATCCGTTTTGTGATTCTCTTCTAATATGTGTTTCCCTTCTAAATCCCTCCATAACTCATCACGTGTCATTTGACCACTTTACAATTTCAGCTATCGTGAGAGCCTCCCCCTGTACGGTATGACGAAATAGAGCCGCCGTCGCCCGCAGCTGGCAGCCTTCCACTCTGTCTGCGAAGAGACACGAGACGACGAGGGTGCCAGCCGCGCTCGGTACCGTTTCGCAGCAGCCGCCGCTCGGTCGGGTGGTAAGTGCCCCGTAATCGGAGGAGCGAAAGATATTTTAGCGTTGGAGCGCGTTTTCCTCCCGTCCCTTTAAATTGAGCGCAGGTTTTGCTAGACCAGCCGCTATCTGCACATGTATAATTAATGTTTTAGGGAATCGGCGGATCTTTGAATTAATATTAGGGAAAACACCTCAATTTAATACTAATTGTAAGGATTGAAACTCCGAGTGGGCGAAGTTCTCGAATGCGTTCTAAATTTCGCACACTACGGGGATCCTACCCCTGGCCGAAAATCGGGGAAACCTTCGTGAAAATGCGAATTTAATACTGAATCCAGCACATCGCAAGCGCAACTATACACACGACACCAAAAAGACAATTTCGTTAACTCATAGCTTTTGATCTCCCATGTTATCCTACGAACCGTGACAACTGTTATAATTACACTACAATATGACGTAAGTAGAAGCTTCAGAGAAATGCTTGGGGCTACCTTCCAGGAACTTCGAAGAGCAAAAATGACCTTGGCTCAAATACACATACTGGAGAGGAGCGTGTAGAAGAATTCACATCCTTGTCAAAATTTCTCCACTATCGGGATCTTCATAAAGTTTAATACGTAAGCAAAACGTTTCCTAAATTCTCCTAAGGGGTTGAAGCTCCGTGTGGGCAAGTCTTAGACATGGGTGCGAAAATTTTCTTCGCCCCTCCCCCCTCCCCTTCTATCCCTATTTCAACGGCGCTATCGCAGCGGGGGCCACTGTGGTATCGCACCATCGCCCCCCCCCCTCCCTCAGCTAGGATAGTATCATTTTAACATACTCCAAACTGCCACACCACCCAAGGGTGTGGCAGTACAAGCCCGTATGTCTCATAACATATGGTACCTATCATACATTGGATCCGAATAAAAAAATTCGGATACTCGGATTTCGGATAACTCAAAAATCAAAGGTCGCGAATATTAGACTCAAACGGACAGATTCAAAATAGCAACATCGGATAATCCGAGTTATTCTGATAGGGAGGCTAAACGGATAGTCGGATCTCGGATCAATCCGAAAATCACGTTTTTTTGGTGAATCGGATTTTGGATCACTCGGATTTTGGCACTTTATCGGTGATTCGGATTTTGACGTTTTTTCAGTGAAGGCTGTTGTAATTGAAGCAACAGGATGAATACAACAGGGAGTATAGGCGAACACACCTAGCTGGATCCGAGATGCTCAACCTACGCGTGGTGGATCTGTGGAGTCGACTACCAAGATCAAGGAGACTCATCAAACGGGCATTAACAACTCCACGAGGAGTTTTTTCTGTATGGGAGTGCAAATGGCTGGCTGCTGCACTCCTTCGTATTCTGTTGTTACGAGCTGGCATTGAGTGGAACCCGGGACCAAGAAGCAAGACTCCACGTTATCCCTGTCTTCACTGTGGATTATCTGCTCAACATGCTAGCGTTCAGTGCGGTGGTTGCCTCGGCTGGGTACATCTCAAATGCTCGGGTTTAACCAGCTATACTGACTATACTGATGCTTACTGTTGTATATCTTGCTCTAACTCTCCCCCTAGTGTTCCTCTTCATAGTCTAGGCATTTTTCAACTTAACATCAATGGCCTGCGTGCCAAACTTGCTGAACTCACATTGTACATTGAACGCTTTCATCCAGATGTCATCCTCCTTCAGGAGACAAAGCTGACGCCAACATCCTCCCTAGCCCGCCTTCCCGGTTATACGTCGTACCACCTTCCCCGCACATCCCATGGTGGTGGCGTTTCCACATTTGTAAAATCCACCATACCCTCCCACCTTACTCCTATTCCTAATGATAATGTTGTAGAATGTATCGGTGTTCATGTTGTATTGCAAAGTTGCCCCATGGATATTGTCAATATTTATATTACCTCTTGCTCCTCATGTCCTAATTCGTTTGACCCCACTCCATTTTTACATTCTGTACACCCTGCCCTCCCTTCATCTTCTGTTGTAATGGCTGGCGATTTTAATGCTCACTCTTCATCCTTGTTCTCCTCTCTAGATCCTGATGACAGAGGTGAACTACTTGAGCTTTTCGCTGAGGATTGTGATCTTGTTGCTATTAACGAGGATGCCCCCACTCGCCTTCCTTCCACGGGCAGGCCGTCCTCTCCGGATGTCACTTTTGTATCATCTTCTCTTGCTGTTTCCTGTAACTGGTCCACTGCTATAGCTGGCCAGCGATCATGTACCCCATATGTGCTTCATTGGATTTGTCTCTCAACAGTCACCTGGCACCTTTCTTTGGCTTTCGTAGCAAACTGTATACCAACTATCGCAAGGGTAACTAGGACCAGTTTAAAGAGGTGTTACTCAGCCGGGTAGCCTGCTATCCGCTTACCGGCTCCGTTCATGAAAAGGACAAATTCATCGTTGACGCCATATGCAGTGCCTCCAGAGTCGCCATTCCTACAGGGCGTGTGAGAATGTTCCATCCTAACGTTCCCAAGGATGTTCTGGAGCTGATCGAATTACGGGACGAGAAGCGCCGAGCTGATCCTGCGGATCCCAGTATTCAACAACAATCGGATGAGATCACCAAAAGGCTTAATGATTACAAGCGGACGCGGTGGATGGAGTTCACTGAATCTTTGAATTTCTCAACTGATGCAAAGAAGACCTGGAGCATTCTTAAGCGGTTGTCTGGGAAGAAATTGGCAGCGGACCGCAACATGCTTGAGTTTCCTTCGAGGAAATTTGAGTCCGGCTTTAAGGCTGCATGTCGACTTGGAAAACACTTTGCTTCAGCGACGTCCCGCCGTGATCGATCCAACAGGCTCACTCTCCGGTCTATAAGGAAGCTCAGCCGAAAAGATGTGCCTGCCATAACTGCCTCTGAGATGTCTTCCCTCATCAAGTCCATGAAGAACTCGCGAGCCGAGGGACCCGACGGTGTGTCAGCCGTCCATCTCAAGCACTTGCCGGAAGAGTTCCTCGAATTACTTTGTGACCTAGTCTACTCGTCATTTAGCTCAGGTGTCATTCCCGCTAGATGGAAGCAAACAATTGTTCTGCCAATCCTCAAGCCTGGCAAACCAGAACATCAAGCAACTTCGCATCGACCCATCTCCCTTTTGTCCCCTATTGCTAAGTTAGCGGAGAAATTCATCAACCCGCACCTCCAAGAAGCATTACGTCATAACGTGCATCAACATGGCTTCAAGAAGGCCCACTCTACCATCACGGCACCTACGTCCATAACAGAACACATAATTTCTGGCTTCAACATGAAACCTCCAGCTGGTAGAAGTATAGTCGTGGCGGTTGATTTAACCACTGCCTTCGATAACGTCAGTATCCCACTGCTGTCCAAAGCGATCCTGGACTCTACTATTCCTGACTGGTGCAAAAGATCGACAGATAACTTTGTCAAAAATCGTTCCATTCGTGTGAAATTTGATGGACACTTATCGAAGTCTGTGCCCCTGAAGGCAGGCGTTCCACAAGGAAGAGTTTCATCTCCCAGCCTGTTTTCTTTGTAGCTATGTGATGTGCCGAAGCCATCATCAAACATCCACTTATGTCTATATGCGGATGACATCACCATTATTTGTACTGACCCTGTCATCGATCGAGCCACTGTTGAGACGATTAAATACCTCATCAGTCTAGCTAAGTTCCTGGAATCGAAGCAGTTAAAGGTCTCTCCAACCAAGTCCAGCGTTACTTTGTGCACTACAGCGACTGCCGAACACAAGCTGCATCCCAAGGTTCTTCGGGAAGGAAGTATGCTGCCCTTATCAAAACACCCTCGACTTCTCGGTGTATTCCTGGACCCGTCACTAGTTTTTCATGAAAACACACGTGTTCGAGCTGCTGCTGCCAACACACGTGTAACAACATTCTATGTTCGCTGGCAGGCACTTCGCCATGGGGCAGCTTCTAAGGAAATTTTGAGAACCCTTCTTTTTACCAGGGCTAACGATGCAGCCGGTGCTGGAATCATGGAGCCCCAATTTGGTCAAGACACCTGTCGGAAGCCTCTTGGAGCAAGCTTCAGCGTGCATAGAACACTGCTCTACGCGTTATCACTGGATGCCCTAGATCCACACCGGTACCTCATTTACATCAAAAGTGTTCTCTACTACCTGTAAAGCAGCATTGTCAACTCCAGTCGCAGCAGTTCCATGTTGGCATTATAAGGATTTCCACACACCCTAATTTCCCATTACTGTCATCTGGTCCCCATTTCCGACATATTCGCTCGCCACTTCATGCCGCAGTCTCTGTCTTGGATCGTCAACGTTGGGCGACGTCGGAGCTCAATCGCGTCAGATTACTGCAAATGGAGCTCACCCGATTCGTCAGAGAATACCTTTCCAGTGCTCCCCTTAATCCAATATAATAATCTATCATAACCAATATCGCTGCCGAGATGTCGTACGTTCGTGCCGTGGCAGTGTGGAGGAAAGAAGCTCGCCTCCGTGCAAACCGACGTCAACCCCTCCGAGAAGAGGGTTTTTGTCATGGGAGAGGTGCTCGTCGGCCGCAGCTCTCCTGAGGATTTTATTACAAAGGGCCGGCGTTGAGAGGAATCCAGGTCCAGCACGGAAGTATCCATGTGCCACCTGCGGCGAGGATGTTACCTGGCATAAAACTAGTGTCCAGTGCTTCGGATGCCAAAGGTGGGTGCACCTCTCCTGTTCGGGCCTCAGTTCTGTGAGGCATCATGACTCATCCTTTCGTTGTGTTCTATGCTCTGCCCCCAACAACTCTGATTCCTCAATTACCAACCGCCCCCTCTCCATTGTTCACATTAATCTCAACGGCCTTCGCAACAAGTTATCTGAACTCTCTCTATTCGCACGTTCTCATCACCCGGATGTTATCATGGTTCAAGAAACCAAGCTCTCTCCATCTACCACTTATCCCCAACCTAACAATCCGGGCTACACCGCCTATCACATGCCAAGGACAGCTCTTAGGGGCGGAGTGTCTACTTTCGTTCAATCTGCCTTACCTTCTCATATTATTCTAATACTCCTAAGGACGGTACTCTCAGTACATTCCTGTCCACCTCCCCCTCAAAACCCCTTTATCTCTATTTAATATATATATTCCTCCTATATCATCTTGTCCCCCTCTTATAATCCTATTCCCCTCCTTAAGCAGTTGTACGACTGCTCACTCTCCCCTTCAGCTGTCTCTTGCGGGTGACTTCAATGCTCACACGTTCTGTTCCGCTCTTGATTCTGACGCCTGAGGGAAGATGTCGAAGAATGGGCTGAGGAGTGTGACCTGGTTATCCTCAATGATGACCAGCCCACTCGTCTCCCTGCCAACGGCCGACCTTCTAGCCCAGACATCTCTCTTGTGTCATCCAATCTCTCTAATGCTTGCACGTGGTCCACATCCACAACTCTCTCCAGTGATCACATTCCCGTCTTTGTCTATATTGATCTCTCTGACTCTCTTGCCCCTTACTCTGGTTTTCGTCATCGTACTTATCTTAATTTAGGCCTAGCAGACTGGACCCTGTTCAGAGATGTTGCACTTCGCCATGCGGTCGACTACCCATGGAATGGTGATGTTCATCACAAAGAGCGCCATCTAACAAATGCCATCCGCAAGGCCATGAAAGCAGCAATTCCTGAGGGTCGTGTCAAGACCTTTTTTCCAAATGTCAGCAGGGAAATACTGCAGAAGATAAGAACCAGAGATGAGAAGAGAGCCGCAGACCATCTAGACCCGGACATAGCTGTGCTGGATAATGAGATCAAGCAGGATCTGGATAAGAACAAGAAGGAGTGCTGGGAGAAGTTCACTGAAAAGCTGAATTTCAAGGCTGACGGAACTACGACGTGGAAAGTTTTGAGGAAAATTTCCGGCAAGTCCGCTCCCTCGATGAGCTCCGCTATTGAGTTCGAGGAGAACGTCTTCAAATCAGGGAAAGCGGCTGTTTATGCGCTCGGCAAGAACTTCTTCATCACACGTGCCAAGCGAGGCGTGCAAAACAGAGTCACGGTTAGAGAACTGAGCCGGTTGCCGCTCATGAACGCTTCTGAGGCCTTTACTCTCACGCAAGTAGAGAAGGCTATCAAAGAAATGCGGAATTCGAAGGCTATCGGACCTGACGGTATCTCCCCAGCCATCCTGAAGAAGCTTCCCACGGAACTTCTACCGATGCTTGCAGATATCATTAACACTTCTTTCCGGACCTGCACTCTACCCCAACCTTGGAAGACAGCCAATGTGATACCGTTGCCAAAGCCAGGCAAGTCCCAAAGCACGGCAAAGGGCTTTCGACCAATAAGCCTGTTATCGCCCGTCGCTAAATTAGCTGAAAAGTTGATCGTGACGGACCTGGCTGATCAAAATGAGCGACAGCAGCATCAGCATGGGTTCAGGAAACTTCACTCCACTGCTACAGCTCTATTGGAGATCGTGAGCTTTGCGGTCGATGGGTTCAACATGAGAAAGCCCCTGAGAACGGTGGCCGTCGCCCTCGACCTGAGCAAAGCGTTTGACTCTGTTAACTTGGGACTGCTGTCCGAGAAACTGCTCAAGTCGTCGCTACCATCATGGCAGAAGCGATGGATTGCAGCGTTCACTAAAGGCCGCCGTGCTAAGGTTCTGTTCCAGAATCATGTATCCGATAGCATTCCAATAGCAGCCGGTGTTCCGCAAGGCGGAGTGTTGTCCCCTGCCCTATTCAGCCTGTATCTTGAGGACATTCCCGAGCCTCCCAATGATGTAAGGATTGTTATGTATGCCGAAGACATCACCATCATGTGCCAGGATCGTGACCTGCAGATAGCCGCTAACAAGATCAGCGCCTATCTCGTCGAGTTGAAGCTCTTCCTCGATAAAATGATGCTCACAGTCTCTGCCGCAAAATCCTCTGTTTCAGTGTTCACAACGAACACCAAGGAACACAGTGCCCATCCAGATGTCAAATGGGATGGTGACCTGTTGCCAGCAGCAAAATTCCCCAAGCTGCTTGGCCTTATTCTTGATCCCTCACTGAAGTTCCACAAAAACGCGGAACAGAAACAAACGGTCGTCAAGGCTAGGCTTAATATCTTGAGAGCTCTCGGAGGAACATCATGGGGAAGCAGCCGAGAGACTATATTGAGAACCTACAGAGCAATACTTCAGCCGGCTCTGGAATATGCGGCACCAGTGTGGCAGCACCTGGTGTCTGACAGCTCCTGGAATAAGCTGCAGCGTGTACAGAATGCTGCGCTTAGAATTGCTACCGGTTGTGCAAGGAGCTCCCCGGTGGAGCATCTTCACGCGGAGGCCTGCATATTGCCGGTCAAGGAGCATTGTGAACTCCAGGCACAGCAGATGTATATTAATGTTCTGAGGCAGCCGAATCATCCGTCAAAGAGAATCATGAATCCCATAAGAGAGAGGTCGATTAGGACGCCGTTCGCCGATGCTCCTCGTAAAGTTGATGTACAGAGATGGGCCAACTCCAACATGGAAAGGCTTCGTCTTCTGCGTGAGGAGCACACCCAGTTTGTTCGAGGATATCTAGCAAAGGCGGCTGTGAACCCTATCTTGGGAACGGTGCCGCCTCGGGTTTGCGAGTCCGAGTCTCAACTCGGCAGACGAGCCAGATGTGCTCTTGCATCGCTGCGCTGTGGTCACTCTATTCTGCTCATGTCTTACGTCAACAAGATCGACAGCAGCCGACCAGACGCATGCCCGGACTGTGGTGCTCCCGGACACGACACGGCGCACTTGTTCATGTGCCCGAAGAGACCTACCTCCTTAACAACAATGGACCTTTGGACGAATCCTGTGAAGGCCGCCCAGTTCCTCAACCTATGACAAAAACCACTTTGAGGCTGCAGAAGAAGAAGATAACCAATATCCGGTCAGTGGTAAAAAATTCTGAGGCCTTGCTCTATCTCCTCCAAAAACTCGATACTGATATAATAGCTATCACAGAAACTTGGCTCAATGGTGGAATTGATTTGGCTTCCCTCCTTGGTGATTGGTCTGCTCATTATGAGGTTTTAAGGTGCGATTGAACTCGTAAAAAGGGTGGTGGTGTTCTCCTTTTGGCACGTAAGCTTTTCTGTCCTGTACCGGTGTTTCAAGAGTCTGCGCCGGATTCTTATGAAATTGTGTGCTCTGACTTAGAAATTGACCTCAAACCTATCCGGGTCATTGTTGCTTATCGAACTCCTAACTGCAGTGCATTTTTCACAGAACGAATGAATAAGACAATCAGTGACCTGGTAGCGTGTAATTGGCCATCTATCGTTACTGGTGATTTCAACTTGCCCGATATCCAGTGGGATAACCGTTCGGCTGTGAGTTCAATCTCCAGTGGCTTTGTTACTATGTGTACTATCCACAATTTGGTGCAATATGTCGAGGCTGCCACTCGTGGTGATCACATCCCTGATCTGGTTTTGAGCAATGACCGAGACCTTGTTAGCCTCCGTCACAATTTTGCCCCCCTTGGGCTCTAGCGATCACTCCGCAAAGTTCAGTTCACACTCAACCTTCAAAAACAATCGGCCCCAATTATATACAGAAGGAATTCCAAAAAAAGTCAATTTCGATGCTGTACGCGACTATTTACTAAATCGTAGACTGGTTCCAGCTCGCTTTGAAGGCGCTGCGGGTGAAGTGTTAACGAAAAGTATGAACTTCTTATTGCAGTCATGCAACCTTGCACATTGAAAATGTTTGTCCCACTTTTGATCAATTTACGGAAAAAACCAAAACTTCCTGCTCACTTAGCTAGACTTGAGCGTCTGAGAGAATGAAAGCTTGTGGTATGAAGCTAAACTCCCACAATAGTAAGTGAAAAAGTGGGGCCACTTTAAGGCAATTAGCTTGAGCGATTCAGTGCGGAAAATGAAAAAATTTAACAATCAAATCCCGGGAGAAAAAGGCTGTGGAATCTGAAGATCGACACTCTTTCTACAGGTTCACTGGCAACTCGAGAACTTCAAGAAAAGCCACGTGTTGGAGTACTTTATAAGCCCCGATGACGTGATTCTGAGGAAGGATGATGAAAAAGCCGAGATACTGGCAAGCTGTTTTTGAAGAGGCTTTCTCTGGAAGCTGCCGATACGTCGAGACATTCTGTTCCGAAGTGCACATTTGCCGTTATGAATGACTCATGCTTGATTCCCACAGTGATGAAATTCTGAATGAACTTTTTACGATGGCCTAACTCTGGATCTCAAACCCCTGACGACATCCCGCTTGGAGTTTCATCAAAAGCGTCGCCAATGAGATTTCTGGTCCCTTAGAACACATTTTTAATCTAAGTTATGGACGGCTGATGTTCCTCTGAAATGGAGGCACTCATTAGATTACTCAATACCAAAAAGAAGCCCCCGTTCACTAACCCGTCCAACTTCAGACCCCATCAAGTATTACATCTATTTTCTCGCGTCTCTCTTTGAAAAAAGTCTCCAGAAAACGGAGTAGTTGCACATCTCGACGATAACCATATTATCTCCCCTCTTCAGCATGTGTGGGTTTTCCAGAAGGGCAAGTCCACGGCATGACGGCAATGATAGAAGCGTTGGAACAACTGGACAGCTCTCATCGATCAAAGGAAAAAAAAATGTGGACGTTGTTTATTTTGACTTCACTGGAAGGCTTTTGGATAAGGTTCCCCATGAGTAAATTTGTTGCATAAACTTTCACTTGTTGGTATTCATCCGCGAATCGTCTCATGGATTTCGTCATTTTTGACTGATAGGACGCGTTTTCTGTCCGCGTCAACTCGTCGCTTTTCGAGCCCACCAGACCCGTTCATAGCGGAGTTCCACAAGGAGGAGTACTTTCTCCCATCCTTTCCAACATCTACACGTATGAAATCGCGAATTTTATCACTCACTTCGGCACCGGGTTCAGTGCTTTTGCTGATGATATCAAAATTTATCATGAGGTTACTTCCCCTGGGGGCTGTGAATCCTTACAACAATCAGTTAATGCTATCAACATAGTTTAGTTTAGTTTTATTACGATTACATAAGGCAACCGTTGGAAAAAAAACATCTAACAGCGAGAAAAAAACAAGTAACTGCACAAACACAGTGCAACAAATGAAAAATATAATTATGAGCACTAGTGCTGTCGATACCAACCTTCCACAAACTACAGGATAACTCGTAGCTATGAAAAAGGTTTGATATTCTCCGCTTAAACTGAGCATAAGTCATATTTGTAGCTGGAGTATTTTTTGTAGCTTTGAGAAAGGCACTCCCTGCTCTAAAAGTAAACGATTTTGCCCGAATTGTGGTTTTTGGTCTAGGTAACGTGATTTTGAAATGGCTCCCCCTAGTATTGGTTGTCGTGGAACTGAAAAAATTTCTGGGACGAAGTAACCCGGATGAATATAGAAGCTTGTAAACCATGCATAGGTCAAATACTCGACGTCGGGATTCAAGTGTAGGCAGCCCCAGGTACTTGTTTCTAATTGCAGCCTTGGGAATACGAGAGTATAAGAAACCTCCAATTCTAACCATTAGTTTCCTTGTGAAATTGTTTTGAATTTTTTCGATGGCATAAATATGTTTTTTCTTGTATGGACAAAAAACTGTTGTACTAGCTTCGACTATAGGCCTTACATACGTTTTGTAAGCGCGCAAGAGCACTGCTTTGCTTCTACTTGACAGTCCTCTAAAAATATGAAAAGTGCGTACTAGAGCTTGCTTACATTTGTCTCTAATGTGCCCCGCGAAATCGAGTCTGTCGTTATATACAAATCCAAGATCCTTAACTTCTTCGACTTCCGAAGCAGCTACCCCATCAATCATGTAAGTTTGATTTGACTTGGCCGATCGCGAACCTAACTTCATACAAACCGTCTTGAGCGGGGATAGAGGCAATTGCCATTCGTTAGACCAGTCCACCATGACATTTATAGCTTCCTGCACTACCCTTGTGTCACCCGGTTGGGATACAACTCTGTAAACTTTTATGCCATCAGCATACATCTTACATGTCGCCCCAGTGTTGTGTATGAGGTTGGGAATTTCGGCCGTGAAGATGTTAAAAAGGACCGGAGATAGAACACCTCCTTGCGGAACTCCACTTAGGACATTAGCGATCTTGGAGAGAGATTGCCCCACTCTTACTTGAAATGTCCGTTGACCGAGATACTCCTCTATCCATCTAACAAGTATTGGATGAAACCTTAAACTTCGTATTTTGGCTATAAGTGTGGAGTGAGACACACGATCGAAAGCTTTTGCAAAATCAAAATAAATAACATCGCAAGAGTACTTATTATCCATTGCCAAGGACCAGTCGTCTAGATATTCATTCAAATTTGTTTCAACTGAGCGACCCGGAACGAATCCATGCTGACTTTTAGGAATTATGTTATTAGCAATGAGATGAGAAATAATATACTCCTTGAGAACTTTTTCGAAAACTCTACAAAAAAGGGACGTGATGCTAACCGGGCGGTAATTAGCTGGATCTGAAGCAGGTTTCCTTTTCAAAATAGCGGTCACAATAGAGTGCTACCACCGAGAATGGAGCTGACTGTACATCAATGATTGATTGAAGAGAGAAGCAGGAGGACCAGTGAGGGCAATAGCAACTTTCTGGATGAAGAAGGAGGGGATAAAATCCGCAGTAACTGATGAAGAGCTTGGCCATTTATTGAGCAAATTGTAAATTTGCTCAGCATTGAACCAAGGAAACTGCTTCATGGGTTCACAAGGACTAGACGAAACCTCCGGTACGACTCCATTGTATTCCCCAAACGTATTAGCAAAGTGTCAAATGTCCAGCCAACATATTGGCTTTGTCAAATGCTGATGATGCAGTGAGCCCATCTTTTAGCAAGCAGCCTATTTGACCTCTATCATCAAGTTTGGATTTTAAATACTTATAAAAACTTCGCGTATTACCTCCTTCAAGAATTTTTTTCTCAACTGATTCATTATACTTCTTCAGCTGCTTTAGGAACTTTTGTGAGTAACGATTGTACTCGGCCCAAGATTTAGTACGCCTGGCTTCATAAAACAAACACTCACGGTGACTTAGCATATTTCTGAGATAATTTGGAAGACGAGCTGATTTCAAAGACGAAACCAGTCTCCAGGGAACGTATCGCTCAATGGCTTCTTTCAGCACATCTAAAAAGATTTCGTATTTTTCGTCGACACTGCTCACGGATTCAAGCAAATTTACCCAATTCACCTGGGCCAAACTTGCGCAAATCGCCGAGTAGTCACAATCCGAGAACGCTCTACGATATGGAGGTGTAGCCAGAGCTTCAGAGCAATAGATTTGGAAAGAAATACTGCAATGGCCACTATTACCCACCGGGGGAAGAATACGCAGGTCATTCGTTAGAGTACGACTACTGGAAAAAACCAAATCAAGTAAATTCTCGCCCCTAGTGGGGCTTTCAACTAGCTGCACGAGACCATGAGATAAAACTAACTCTTCCAATGGGGACATCTGAGACGTAGTGGAGGAGAGATACTGGAGATCAAAATGTTGGTCTGGCATATTGAAATCCCCTACTATGACAGTGTCACTCTCGCAAGCAGCCAAGTCACTCAAAACCTTAGTGAGTTGTTCAGTCTTAGAAGCTATACAATTCGGAGCCCTATACACTATAACGAACCTGAAGCTAGTACTTTCATGGAAAACATCGACGCCAAGTATTTCATATGCATTATCACAAGCTTCAGATAGTACCACCGTTATGGAGAGCCTGTTATGAGCAAGAAACATTACTCCGCCCCCCACTTTTCTTGGTCTGTCGCAGCGCTTTATGTCATAATCAGACGTAAGCCTACCAAGTAAAGAAGGAAGTAAATGGCTTGGTTTTAGCCAAGTCTCACAGAACGCATATATGTCATAATTCCGATTCAGCACAGAGCTAACGTAATCCGAATTTTTAGGTATCGACCGCACGTTAGAGTAAAAACACATCAAATGACTGGCATTATACCGAGGAAAATGCATCAGTTTTCCTGATTATGAACAAGATTATCAGAATGAGTCAAGGCCACATTTATGGGGTTGGTACCAACAGGTAAGCTCGAAGGGCCAGTGCCCGGTGGCTGCGCTGTAGTATCATTCCCAGGCGATGAGTCTCGACGAATACGGGCCTCCCTTCTACGTTTCAACTCGTCCTTGGTGAGAGACTCTCTGAGGAAAATCCCACTTATCGAGAAAAAACGCAGACGGGGAGAACGTGCAACAGCCATGCGTTTAAAAACCGAGGCCGGTAAAACCACCTTTAACAATCTGTCCCTACCTCGAGTAGGTTTCCCCAATCGATACACAGAAACAGGGTTACAATCAATATTAAGGAAATCGAGAATATTGCAAACGCTTTGAAAATCATGAGACACGCGTTGTCTACTATGCACAGAATTCAGTTCAGAAATACCACTGAAAACAATGGAACGAGACCTTTCGATTTCGTCGAAGGAACGAACAGGATCAGAGTGCGGAAAGGTATTGATCGAGTTTTCTACAGGAGGAGAAGGAACAACAGTATTTGACTCAGTAGGAACCTTATCACGTAGCATACTAATTTCACGTTTAAGTGCGATGTTCTCAAGGCGAAAACAACTCAGCTCTTTTGAAATTGCAGCGATGACCTTCTTCACACAATCCGCGACGCCTCGAGACTTCGTGATCTTCGATAACTCTTCTTGGAGCTCCTTTGACAGTGGAGATTCTGCATCGATCGTAAGCTCGTCCATCGCAGCATTCATAACAGTTCCATTTGATGTAGCCATTGCCGAGACCGTATTCTTGTAGTAAGAAACGATATTGACGGGCGTAGATCAGCAACACGGGGTAGCGCAGCAAATCGATTGACGGGAAGTGGAACAGCAACCAAGGCAGCGATAAGGCTCGGATGATGAAGGGATGATCAGTGGAAGCAAATATTGAAAGAGTGCATTCCACAGCCGAACCAAACAGGATCCACACCGAAGATCAGCAGACGAAAGTTAGAAAATCCTCGGAAAGGCGACAGAAGTAAGACGTCGGCTCAGAGAACGCCGAATATCGACCGCACGAGGCACCGGCAAATGATATTGGTCTCATGATTGGGATCTGCCCCTGTCCAAGGAAAAAACCAAAATTCTCCACCTCGGTGCAAACAATGACTTACTTGACTTAATCGGTTGGCTTTCGCCTGACGCGGTCATTCCGCATCTTCACCGAGGTGTGCCGTCCTAGTAGTCAGCCGTGTCCATTTTTCACGGTCTTCAGCCACAATTTGAACACATTCCATCCAGCTGTCACTATTCCATTTCCTGCGAAACGAAACATCGCGCCTGAACTGTCTTTCGATGCCGAGTGACTTTAAATCCTCTTTAACCACATCCGTCCAGAACTTTCGCCTACGCCCAGGTGGCCGTTTCCAGACAGGATTTGGAAGCTTTTTTAAAGCGTGTTGTACGAGACGATCCGGCGTTCTTCTTAGTATATGCCCGAGCAGTCGAAGTCGACTTTCCATTGCTGCTTGAGATGGCGTTAGGAGATGCTGGCACCTCCCTCGTGTCAAGCGTTGATGTACTGCGTCGATTTCCTTGTAAAGGTCTTCGTTATGGCATACACGCGGCCAGAAATATCCAAGCAAACGCCTAAAAGCTTCCTCTCCGTGCAATCCAACCTTTCCATCTGCGTTTTCGGTGCTGCCCACGTCTCCGATCCGTACATCATGATAGGGCGAATAGCGGATAGGTAGACGCGCAACTTGACTTCCTTCGCGATGGTGGTAGACCACAAACACTTGGTTAGAGAATTGAATGCAGACGTAGCTTTCGCACATCGTTGTCGAATATCCGCTGCATAACTACCATCGTTCTTCAGAAAACAGCCCAAATAACAGAAATCGTCCACCAGTTCGATACGTTGTCCGTCCACACAAACTCCAGTTGAAGGCCTCTGAGAGACCCACATCTGCTTGCATTTGTCGGGACGAAGACGAAGTCCATAGGCTGCAGCATACTTCGAAACGAGGTTCACAATCCTTTGCAGTTTTGCGTTGTTTTCAGCGAATAACACAATGTCGTCAGGCGTACTCCAGGTCGACAAAGGGAGCGTCCTGATGGTGTTAGGATCACATCCGCAGGAAACTGTTCTGCAACTCTACGCATGATGTCATCAACGGCGAAGTTGAAAAGAAAGGTCCTGCAACGGCTCCTTGCCTTACTCCTGTTTTCACCTCGAAAGCTGACGTAAATCCGACAGGTGTACGAACTGCTGCTGTTGTTCCTTTGTTCATGTCCTCGATTAACCGAACATACTTTTTCCGGGACTCCATCTGCTCGCAGAGCATTGAGCAGTCGATCACGATGAGGAGAGTTGAACGCGGCTTCAAAGTCCAAAAAGCAAGCTGTAATGGCTTCGAAAACCGCTGCCACGATTCAATTACTCTTCTCGACGAACACTTGGTCGATGGTCGATCTTCCAGGTCGAAAACCGGCTTGCTCATCTCTGGTCGTTCCTTCACCATGTTTGATAAGTCGCTCGAGAATGATACGTTCTAAAACCTTGTACATGCCACGAAGTAGAGAGATTCCTCTGTAGTTCTTAGGATCCGTGACGCTTAGCTTCTTGTGAAGAGGGTGACGATGATCGCATGTCTCCACGAATCAGCGGTATCCTTTCGCTCATCCATATGGCACGGATGGTGTTGGTCATTTCTGAATCCCAGACGGAGGAAGAGCTTTCAGCATTTCAGCAGTGATGTTGTCATCTCCACCAGC
The DNA here is from genome assembly GCA_029168955.1 of Aplectana chamaeleonis. NCBI lineage: Eukaryota > Metazoa > Nematoda > Chromadorea > Rhabditida > Cosmocercidae > Aplectana > Aplectana chamaeleonis. Next base: position 868,419 of record JAPDOI010000303.1, read on the forward strand.
CTTTCCATTCTTCATTTTCCGGACACAATCCAAAACTTCAGACTCAGTCGGCGGTTCCTCACTGACATCGTAATGTGCTCTCTGAACATGCGGGAGCTCAGGTACTGATGGCGCTGGACGATTCAGTAGTGAACTGAAGTAATCCTTCCATATTGGCAGCGTCGCATCACCAACTGCAACTCCATTGGTAGTGTTCAAGACAGGAGAACATCTCTTCATCTTCCCGCTATACTGTCGCAGCAACGTGTAGGCTTTCCTCAGTTCTTCTCCTCCCAAGCCTTCTCGAACTCCTTAGCTCTACGTCCACTCTCGTTCGCGGTCACTTTGAAGCTGCCGAAGCACCTACCTCCTCATACGCTTCTCCTCCACGAAGTTTCCTGCAGTTCGGAGAGCACATACTCTGTTGTAGGTAGATGTTGTTTCTTCTGAGACGTAGGCGAACTTCTTCTTAGGCTGTACAACAGGGAGTGCCTCTTTCGAAGCGTCCTGGATGCACTTGACAAAGAATCCGCGTCGCAAAGTTTCTTCTTAGTCCGTACTCCGATGTGAATAGAAACGCGTTGTCGGAAATTCCTTCTGCACTCTTCATCTCTGAGACTTGTCATGTCAATCCTCTGGAGAGGCTGAGCCCCTCGCTTCCTCTTATGAATCCTCGCAGTGAAGTTCAACAGAACAGGACGGTGATCCGAATCGAATGCGACATCCCACACAGCTCTAGATCTTCGAATGTCCGATTCTGGAATATTCCTCGTCAGGACATAGTCAAGCTGTAGTTTCAAAGTTGTCATCTTCCGCTTCCGCTGCTCTTCTGGAGATAGCTGGGTTGGTCCCTGCCACGTAAGCTGATGGCGGCGATGATTCCTCTTGAATGTCGATGCAATAATCAGACCACTGCGTTCACAAAAGTCGACAAGGCGGTAGCCATTGTCCGATGTTTGCTCCACTGGGTGCAAACAATCATAACTTCAATTATAACATTGAAGGGACTCCCATTGAAATTACTGATCAGATAACTGATCTTGGGTTCGTCATCACCAGGAGTCTTAGCCTTGATGTGCATTGTGAGACTACATCGAGGAAAGCTACTTGTGCAGTGAACAAAATATTCAGAGCTTTGGCAACACGTAATCCATCTGTTCTTATAAAAGCCTACACCACCTACGTGAGGCCAATTCTTGAATATGGCACGCCGGCGTTTAATCCCTACAAAGTGAAGGACATCAACTGTTTGGAGAAAGTCCAAAGCAACTTCACAAGGAAATTGTTTATTAGGATGCATGGTTTCGTTTATGGCCGCATACCTGATTCCGTGCAGGGAAATGAGCTATTTCACTTGAAACCGTTATCCCTCAGAAGAGTAGAGAATGACTTACTTCTTCTCCACAAGATCCTGTTTGGCGTAGATTTCGGTCTTAAACCTGAGGACCTTGTGACAACGAGAGAGTCAACCACTAGGGGTGGCCCCATCAAACTCCACCGTTACACATCTAACCTCAACTGCAGGCGTCACTTTTTCATCAACAGAACAATACCCATTTTTGAGAACCTTGGTAGAAATCATTCCATTCCCTCCAACTTTACGTCATTCAAAAATTTCATTCGAGAAAAATTTGAGCTGGCTGATCGAACAAGTAGCCCTTCCTGACTGGCTGGATAGCTTTTGATTCCTTTCTTTAGGTTGATTATTACAGCAATGCGCTTTTCTTTGCTGTTCCGCTATGTTGTTTTTTTTCAAGTTTCCATGCTTTAAACTTCCTATGGTTCATTCGTATTTCGCGGCCATTTTGAACATTGTTTTGGAGAATAAGCAGATTAGCGTGTATTGTCATTCATTCCTTTCCAATACCACACGTGCAGATCACATTACTTCATTTCAGTGGCGATTTTTTTTTGTCCAGCAGCGAGATGTTATGGTTCTTATCTAGATCTCTTTCTGGGAGGGGGTTCCCCGCACATTTTACTGCCGCTGACCTATAACAGGAGCAGCAAATGCTGACGTGATTGGCCAACGGCGATAAAATGGGCTGATAGTCTCCTCCCAGCAAGAGATGTAAATCAGTACCGATGTTATTCTATCATCGTCTTCAGGAAAAAGCTCTTCACGCACAGTTTCCTCGGTGGCAGTCTAACCCATTGATAGGATTGGAAGAAGTGGGGGGGGGGCAAAGGTGCAAAACTCTGTGCACAGAATCCAGCCTAATGAGGGATGTTCCATTTTGCGGCCGTTTCTAAAAGTTGTGCCTAACAATAAGGCACCTATAGTTCAGCGTTCAGTACCTTTGAAAAGTTTTCTCAATTTCCAACTCCTTAAGATGTGAGTTGTCGCAAAGGGACGTCTTGAGCATAACTGCATGTATCTTAGTCCATATCCAGTAGCCAAAGATGTATGATCTAGTAGGCAAAGATGTGATTCATGGAAACGATTTGCCAAATGGTTTCACTTCCTTACCCCCCTCCCACTTCTGTGTTTCTTATGCATCCTATTCATTGCATAAGTATACAAATGAGGCTCACTCGCATAGGCCCGTAGTAAACCCACCACTTAGTCAGGATCATCTGAATGGGTGATAAGACGAGCCCATAACGATTCAGACAGGGCTCAGGCGAGTCCGAAATCGTATCGAGCGATAGAGTGTCAGATTATACGACTAGATTAAAAATGTTAAGGATTGAAACCTTACGATACAGGAGAGCTGAGTTTGATCTACATTTATGTTATAAGATAGTTAATGCTGCCGAGATGTCGTACTTTCGTGCCGTGGCAGTGTGGAGGAAAGAAGACCACCTCCGTGCAAACCGACGTCAACTCCTCCTCGTGGAGGGTTTTTGTCATGGGAGAGATGCTGGCTGGCTGCAGCTCTCCTAAGGATTCTAGTACAAATGGCCGGCGTCGAGAGGAATCCAGGACCCGCTCAGAAGTACCCATGCGCCACGTGCGGCAAGGATGTCACATGGAGTAAAACAAGCGTCCAGTGCTTCGGATGCCAAAGGTGGGTGCATCTCTCCTGTTCGGGTCTCAGTTCTGTGAGGCATCACGATCCGTCCTTCCGTTGTGTTCTGTGCTCTGCCCCCAGCAACTCTGATTCCTCCTTTACCAACCGCCCCCTCTCTATTGTACATATTAACCTCAATGGCCTTCGTCCAAAGTTGTCTGAACTCTCTCTTTTTTCTCGTACTCATCATCCTGATGTCATAATGGTTCAGGAAACAAAGCTTTCTCCTTCTACTACCGCTCGTCACCCTAACATTCTTGGCTATACTGCTTCTCATGCTCCAAGGTCATCTCACGGCGGAGGAGTTTCCACTTTCGTACTATCAAATCTACCCTCTCATATCATACCAAACACCCCATCGGACGGTACTCTTGAGTGCCTACCTATCCACCTCCCTCTTAAAACACCTCTATCTCTTTTTAATATCTATATCCCTCCTACAACGTCCTGTCCCCAATCTTATGACCCCACTCCTTCACTCAAGCAGCTGTACGACTGCTCCCTTTCACCCTGTTGTCTTTGCAGGCGATTTCAATGCTCATACATTCTGCTCGTCGCTTGACACTGACGCTAGGGGAGAAGACGTCGAAGAATGGGCGGAGGAGTGCGATCTGGTCATTCTCAACGATGATCAGCCCACTCGTCTCCCGGCCAACGGCCGATCCTCTAGTCCAGACATCTCTCTTGTATCATCTAATCTCTCCAGCGCCTGCTCTTGGTCGACAGCTACAGACAGCTACAACTCTGTCCAGTGATCATATCCCCGTCTTTGTCCATGTCGATCTCTCTAATTCTCTTGCTCCTCATTCAGGTATCCGTCAAAGGTCTTATCTAAATCTTTGCCTTGCAGACTGGCGCTTGTTCAGGGAGGTGGCACTTCGCCATGTGGACGACTACCCATGGAATGGAAACGTGCACCAGAAGGAACGTCACTCAACTGACGCGATTCGCAAGGCCATGAAAGCAGCCATTCCGGAGGGCCGAGTTAAGACCTTCTTTCCCAATGTCACCAGAGAAATCTTGGAGAAGATAAGGACAAGGGATGCAAAGAGAGTCGTAGATCACCTGGATCCGTCCATTGCTGAGCTGGATAGTGAGATTAAGCGAGATCTGGACAAGCACAAGAAGGAGTGTTGCGGGAAATTTACGGAGAAGATGAATTTCAAGAGTGATGGAGCGACAGCATGGAAAGTTCTAAAGAAGATCTCGGGCAAGAGCACCTCCACCAAATATTCCACGATCGAGTTCGAGGATGGAGTTTTCAAGTCGGGGCAGGAGGCTGCAACTGCTCTCGGAAAGAATTTTTTCATAACTCAGGCTAAGAGTGGGAAACAGAATCGAGTGACTGTAAGAGAGCTCTGTAAGTTGCCACTCATGAACGAAGCAGAAGCAGTGACGCCTGCGCAGATTGAAAAGGTGGTAAAAGAGATGCGCAACTTGAAGGCTATAGGGCCGGATGGCATCAGTCCAGCGGTATTGAAGAAACTGCCGAGTGAGATTATGCCAATCCTGGCTGACGTCATCAACACTTCATTTCGCACGTGCATCCTACCCCAAGACTGGAAAATGGCAAGCGTCATTCCGTTGCCCAAGCCTGGTAAATCGCCATCCACAGCGAAGGGATACAGGCCAATAAGTCTTTTATCACCAATTGTCAAGGTCGCTGAGAAACTGGTCGTGAAGGAGCTTGCCGAGCATAATAACAAACAGCAGCACCAACATGGATTCCGCAAATTACATTCTACCACATCGGCTCTGCTGGAGATTGTGAGCTATGTCTTGGATGGCTTCAACGCCTATAAACCTCAGCGCACTGTTGGTGTGGCCCTGGACCTCACGAAAGCTTTTGATTCTGTCAACTTGGGCATACTGTCTGAGAAGCTTTTGAGGTTCACCATCCCGCCTTGGCTGAAGCGATGGATAACCGCACTCATCAAAGGGCGCCGAGCAAAAGTGCTGTTTCAGGGATATGTCTCTAATAGCATCCCGATCGCTGCCGGTGTCCCTCAAGGAGGAGTCATATCGCCTGCTCTGTTGAGTCTTTACCTTGAAGATTTGCCCGTCCCCCCAAGTGACATCAAAGTCGTTGCGTACGCGGATGACATCACCATCTTGTGCCGGGACAGAGACATTAATGTAGCTGCGCGCAAGATCAATAGCTATAATACCTCGTCGTCCTGAAGAGCTTTCTCGATGATATGATGCTCGCTGTCTCTGCCGCTAAATCATCTGTGTCTGTTTTCTCCACTGACCCTAAGGAACACTGCTCACCCCGTTGTGAACTGGGAAGACACTCGTCTGCCTGCCGCACGTTTCCCGAAGCTGCTTGGTCTAGTATTAGATCCTTCGCTGAGGTTCCATAAAAACACTGAGCAGAAACAGGCTATAGTGAGAGCTAAGCTCAACGTCTTACGGGCTCTGGGAGGTACGTCGTGGGAAAGCAGTAAGGAGAAGATTCTGACCACGTACAAGGCAATCTTGCAGCCGGCGTTCGAGTATGCAGCACCGGTATGGCAACACATAGTATCGGATTCATCGTGGACAAAAATAGAGCGAATTCAAAATGCTGCTCTTCGGATTGCCACTGGGTATGCGAAGAGCACTCCAGTGGAGCATATCACGCTGAAGCCCGTATTCTGCCTGTTAAGAAGCACTGCCAACTCCAAGCGCAGCAACTGGTTATTAACATTGTCAAGCAGCCTGACCACCCATCAAGAAGGATCATGATGTGGTGACTTTGCTAAACTCACGTTACTGGGGAGTATTATGGCTCCCGTACGACTGCTTCTGCGAGTATTGTGGCTCGCTGGAAGATTTATTAGCGAATGGCACACGGTGGTGCGACAGTAGGTAGAATGCTGTACAACATGGGCGTGTCCTCTTACTATTATCGGCGAGGACACGCCCAGCATCTGTTACGATATTACAAGAATATTAACAAGTACCATAGGCGGCAAGGTAACAGTAATGCCGACCAGGATTGATATACATTATGGGCCACTTCTGGCGGTTCTGGTAGATTACCAGAACACATGAATTCCGTGAGAGAGAGACATATCAGAAGGCCTTTTGCGGATGCTTCCGAGAAAGTCAATATACAAAGATGGACGGACTCCCAACTGGATCGTCTGTGTCGCGGATGCGACGGTAGCTGGGGGCGGACCGTGAGGCCCCGTCCTGTTCACCACTACGCCAGCTGCTTGGAGGCGGGGCACACCCGCGCCAGCCGCGGCGTCCCGCATCCCTTCCTCCGCGCTGCCTCTATAAGGCGGCTGTCCTCGATTCAGTGGTTCTGCCCGGCGCCGGATGGCGTTGGCCTACAGTACCCATTGGTACTGCGCTGCTCTAGCAGCGATGGCCTACCGGGAGACCCCGGAACCGTGGGCTCCGTCCCCAGCAGCTCTGGCTGCTGAGGAAGCCGGCATCTGGGCGCCAGCTCGGCCTAGACCGAGCGGCCTGGAGGTTGGCGGAGGCCCAACGGCTTCTGGCATTAGTCACCGCTAGGGATGTGCGGTTGACTAGTGGGAGAGGTGCGATACTACGCCACCACGTACTACGCAATCTATATTACGCCGTGGTAGACTACGCTATCTACTACGCGCTGTGGGATGTGAGCCAATTGAACCGTTAACTGTAAGGCGAACCCTGTAGATGCCTTTAGGTGTTAGTGCCTTAAGGATAAAGGGTTATAACTTACCACTGTGTACCTTGTACCTGTGTTGGTGTTTATATAGCGCTGCTATATCGGTGTCAATATGGTTGGCTTGTGTTGTTGTGCTATTACGCTGGTACTACGCGGGACTATCCCCCTTTGGCCCCCCCCATACATCTTAATTGGGTTACGTGGCTTGCTAGTGCGGCTGTCCCACGTTAGTGGACAAGGTGATCCCAGTGAACGCGAGGACTCCGCCTGCTTGAGGAGCAGGTTGCGATATAACCTTGCGGTAACGGGGCGAGCTGACGGATGCATAGTAGCCATCGATGCGTCGCGATAGTGGGCCGGGGAACCAGGGATCTAGTGAGATCCTTCTAGGTGTTGGCCACACCGCTATCCAGGGTTGTCATACCCGTGGGTCGGTCCATGCATGATGCGTTCGCATCGTGCTAGGGACCATAAATCCCATCGCGCTCGCGACATGGTGCAATGCGGCCAAGTGGAATACGCAACCCAAGTACCCGCTGTTCCTATTTGGGAACAGGGGGGAAAACGGGCACTCCACGCACCGTTCAGGTCATCTCCAAGCACGGAGGATCGACGAGGGTAGGAGCAGGCAACTTAGTTGCCAACCTTCGTAACCCTTAGCCTGAGGAGCGACCTGCAGACCGAGATGCTAAGCGCGTTCGAAGGTGGGGGTGCACCGTTCGGCAGGTGGTGGCAGCCCTGTCGGACACCGCATCCAGACGTCACCACTGGAGAACACGCAATGCTCGGGAAGGTAGCTTTCGGGACCACACGAGGATCGCCACCCGAGAGAGAGCAGCCCCCTAGGTCAGAGGACACGGGCATCCGGGCCTAGTTGAGAGGTCGGCTGGATGTGTGGCTTGGTCAATCCCGATACGTGCGCCATGTTTCTCACGACGGGATCGGGAAACCTGACGGACTGCCAGGTTAGCGCCGCCGTTGCTCGTTGCCAGGTTAGTGCCTCTTGGGCGCCACCTCCGGAGGGTTCTGGACTTCCTCACTTGTAGGAAGCTTCCGACGGCTTTCAGGGGTTATGGTTCCCCACTCCTCCCCAAGTCTTTCCCCCAACTAGCATGGGTACCACAATACCCCTCCTAATAGGTTTGCAAGGCCATGGGTTTGGTTTCGCTTGTCAGCAAGCACACCACCAAAAAGCCCACAACCTACACAGTTAGGTTCATTTTGGCTTATTACGCAGGGTTAACATCCTACAACCAGGGTTATTTTCACCCCTTTATCATCATCCCCTTCTTTTCTCTTAGTACGCATCTTGTTCTCCTCTTTTTTTTACCCCTAATACCCTATTTTTGTCATTTTTGCACTCTAAAAGGTTTTCTCCTAAAAAACCTTAATTTTTTGTGTAAAAACCTAAATTTTTACCTTTCCTCCTTCTCCCTATCTTTTCCCCTTTATTGCGTCCATTTTGACCTAATTTGGGTCATTTTGGCGTAATTTCTGCCAAAACTACTCTTAAACTTTGTTCTCCTGTCTTTTCGTGTTCATTTTCTTGTTCTCCGTCCCCAAGTACCCCTAAAGCCCCCCTCCACCTTGGTTGTCCCTTTTATTTCGCCTTCTAGTTCGCTCGGCGTCCCCATATTTTCGCCGCAATTCCGCTCGATAATCAATATCGTTGTAAGTTGTCGTGGCTGGCCGTTCCCACGCTATCTCGCTCGGAGAGGGCCAAGGCTAGCGCGTTCTCTCACGCGAGAGATTCTCCTCCGCGTGAGAGAGTGCCAGACGGCACGGCACTTTCGCATACCCGCCGGCGCCGAAAAGGTCATGCGAAGTCGTAAAACAATCTCATCGATTGCCCCGCTTCGCACGTTGCACTTTTGCACTTGCACGCTTTGCATTGACATTCGGTACGCCTACTCCGCCGCTTTGAGATTCGCACTCCGATATTCGTCTGCTAGCAGCTATGGAGATTACTGTCCGTAAGGCACAAATCTCCGTAACCTGCATTAATCGCCTCCAGGTTACCTCTGGTCAATCCAGTAGACGCAAGTCTGCACTGGAAGACATATAAGCCTGGATACATACGCCCTCAAAGATTTCCTGACCGCTATAGAAGCGAGCGAGAGGGAAATCTCTAATGATTTCTCATGCTTCTATAGTGAGAGATCTTGAAAGAATCCTACGCACATGTGTGTGGTCCAATTGCTTGGACTACATTACTTCAGCTAAAGGATTTGGACCAGCAACAGCCCACCTACGAAGATATTTTTCCAACCACCGGGACAACCAGTGGTGGAGAAAAAAGTAATGAAGGCTGACGCTCGTTCTGCTCTCTCTTACTACGCTTGAGGCGTCATGCTCACTCGCATCAGTGTCTACAACACCTGTTTATTCCGGCTGAATAATTCGCTCGTCACCGCTCAGAATGCTGAAAATATATCCCCCAGTTCTCCACTGTCGGGATCAGCAATGAGCGCTGATAAGAATACGCTGAATATTACGCCAAATATTCCGCTAAATATTACGCCTATTGCTGCTAATCAGCAAAATAATCGTAATGCGCAAGATTTTATTCCGCCGATTTTGACTTCGCCCATTGTGAATTCGCGCCTGCGCCTGTGTTTAATTCGCCCATTGTGAATTCGCTACCTACCACGCCTATTCGTTTGCCCAAGTTTGATCTCCCTACCTTTTCCGGAGACTTGGAGATCGTTTTCCCGAGTTTTGGGATGCTTATTTGACTCGGCAGTTTCATTCAAACTGCTCGGTACCACCTATAGTCAAATTCCATCATCATCCGAAGCTCACTACAGGAGACGCCTTGTCAATGGTATCCGGTTTTGAGATCACTGCGGCAAATTACGAACTAGCTATTAATACGCTTTGTGAGACGTATTTTCGTCCACAATTTATTCGCTCGCAGCTCAGTCGTAAGCTTCAAGCTTTCGAACCAGCTGGGCTGGTAGTAAACCCCCTCGTGTTGTCACAACAATACGAGAAACTCTTCGTAACAAGACATGACAACGACTGCTAATGTCATATGTTTGTTATGAGTTTGTCACGAGGGAACACACACTACAACGCAAAAACCACAGCGCTAAATGGGAAATGAACCTCTAACGTTCATCTCATCACGGCGCGCACGCCAACTGCTTTCTATTTTGCAAGTGTCAGCGTCAGCATTAAACCCTACGAAGTGATGAAACACGCGCAGATGAATGCAGGAAAAACCACAGACATACGCGAGAACTGGACCCGGGACGCACGTCCGGTAGCGGCGCGCACACCAACTGCCCCAATCGTTCATTGTGCTTCCCTCATATGTCAGGTGATATGATGGTTCGCCATACTGATCACTGCATTGCACCCACCACTAATCGCAATGATTGGAGACCACTGATCGGTTCATAAAGTGGGTGGAATCAACATTTCGAACACTTCCCAGTATTACCTTTTCGGTGCACCGTTTTAAGAATTTTCCTGTTAATGTACCACTCAAGATTTCGTTGGTTTGTACTTTACTCTGATAGATTTGGCCGAAAAGCTGCCGCGAAATGACCCGCCAGACCCCACAGCGGCTCCAAGTGGACTACTTTTCGGCTATTTCGAGGCTATTTCTCGGCTTTTGACGAATAGGACAAAAACATAGCCGGGAAATAACAAGAAGTAACCAAAGCAGTAGCTAAGACGCAGCCGTCAACGGCTCGCCGAGCCGCCATCCGGGGCCGCCAGCGGTTGTGTCGTATCTCCAGAGGCTAAGCGAGGGGCCCAAGTACCTTCAACCTTGAGTAATTGAACCGACGGAGGTGTTTGACATCTGAATCATTCCTCTGTAATGCGTCGTATATTTACCGGAAAAGCATTATCTCTTGGCTATTTCCGGATATTTCTGTGCTAAAACTCTCAGAGTAGCATGAACGCATTTCTGCAGTCTTTTATCTCTATCGAATCGCTCTTCTACCTCTCCCAGTGGCTTGTTTATTTTGATTGTCTTTTCTATATTCACATTGGTGAATATTCTAATACCATCACTTATTCTGATTTCAATCATTTCAGTAAACTCATATTAGTTAGTAACATTTTGATGTTGCGTGAGAATTTGACTTCTAGTTTCGAAATTATGTATTCAATAAGCATTTTTAATTCATTCCCTTTTTTTCCAGTTTGATTATGAGTTCAATTTCTGGGATTGATTTTTTCTGAGAGCTTTGAAAGCGCTTTTCAATTTGATAGTTTCGGTAAACGGAGACCGCTGACTCTAGCTGTATTTATTCATAGAAATTCATCTATATTATCCCCTTTTGCTTGGGAAAATATTTCTCTTTTCAAGAGAAAAATGTTTTAAATAATCACTTGAGAGGATTGGTAGCTATGGATAGGGTTAAACGCGTTTTGGAAAAGCTTTTTTTCTCTTTCATTATAGTTTCGAAGTTTCTTGGTTTGTGCTGCCGGATGGGTAAATTTACGAGAAGTTAAAACCAGAAGAGCAAAAAATTATGCAAACAAAAAAATGAATCAACAAAACGTCTCACTTCCAAAATGGACAGAGAGCCTCATACACGTCTACCAAATTTACAAATGAGTATTCAAAACATTTTTTATTGAAAAAACACACTCATTAGATTATTTCAAAAAGTAACGATAGATGGATAGAGCGTAGGAATATAGCAGCGGTCAGCTGTTTTCCGCCATTCTAAACTGTGAAGCTGGAAAAACGTCCACAAGAGTCTTACAAGAGTCAATTAAATTCCAAAAACAAACTAAAAAACAAAAGTTGTCCAATGAAAAGTAATATGGTAGGAGCAGAATTCGAAATCAACACCAAAAAAGTTCAATCGACATCAAAATGTCGTAAACACACGTAAAAAACTGTAATAGTTAAAACATTTATGAATGTAGACGTTAGAACATTTACCTATACAAATATAGAAAAGAAAATTGAAATAAAGACGCCTCTCACTGCATAAAGTTGTCAGCGGAAGGCTGAGGGATGCCATGTGTTTTCTGTTGGTTTTGGTCGATACACAGGGCAAAAAACACAGCCAAAGGTGCGTAATTTGCAATGCCTTGGCAGGCGCCGCACACCCTGCTCTTAATTGCACGCCTAAATGTCGTCACGTCATTGTTGTACACGAGCGTACGACACTCGCGGCAATCTGCACACTCCCTCAACCGCGCACTATTTACAGCCATCACGCTGTCTGTCGCGTTTGTCGTGTTGTTATGACCACGCGACGCTTTGTGACAGCTTAGCGGCAACCATTGTCATGACAACAAACTCGTGATGATCACGAGCCGTAATGTAGTAGGACACGATACAAACCCATAGCTCGCGCGCCTTTTGATCGCGACATGTCGTGACATGTCATGACGTTGGCATCGTCACGACAATGGGGGTTACTACCAACCCTGGGAAATCCGCAGTGCAATAAAGAGTACTGCTCGCGCAGCTCAGATCCCGTTTGGACACAGCTCCAACGATATGGAGAGCATGACAGCAACATCGCGTCCTGCAGATAATACGCAGCGAGGATTTCCATCCAAGACGGTAGACTAAGTCGGAATGCTCGAGAACTCGGCGCAGGAATCCGTTTAACGTCCGCAGTTGCTAGAAGGGAATAGGTCGCATCGTGCGAGCCTTCGAAACAATTGCCTACACCTCGGAAACTGCCTTAAATTCTCGAAGACTCTGACGACTACTTCGCTCAAGATCATCCTCGCGAGAAAATACGCGTCATACTGCGCTTAGATCTAATTCGCGTGAGAAAATACGCCCCTATAATTCGCTTAGAGTCTACTTCGCGTGCTTCTAGAAGTCGATCTAAAAGTCAGACTATTCGCGGACTGAAAATTTCTAAGTCCACAAATACGCGTCAGAGAAATACGGCTCTCAGACATACTACGCCGCAGGCAATATCCGCTTCTAGGTGTAAGCCTGTCCGACAAGGTCACGCACCAGGACATTGCCCGTATGTTAATTCGCCCAAGTGTCGCATTAACGTGTCCGAATGGATAATCTTTGCGTCAAATGTTTCTTTGATAATCACTACGCTGAAAAGATGCTACACCTCAAACTGTTCATACTGTAGAGGTCCGCATCATACTACGCTCTGTTTCCATGGTAGATCACGTAGTAAATCTGCCAGCTTGACACTAAGAAATACGCCCCACGCTACAGACGTTCGTCTAGGGATCGTGGAAGATCTCCGTCACAGGCATAACAGCCAGTCAAGGGATCTCGATGAATACGCATAAGAGATCGTTCTTACGATCGCTAAGATTCGCGCCAAAAATCAGCTCTCGTGATCGCTGTACGCAGAGAAGCCATTCTTCTGATAGAAGAAGGAATTCTCATACTTCGCATCGAATACGCTTCGCCCCAGGAACTCGGTCAGAATAAAATTCGGTCGCAACCGACTTCCTCGAAGCCATATTACGCTGAAAACCTTCGAGATTCTGATGAAAATCAACAAGATCCTCACTCACAGCAATGTGCAGTAAACAGATCAAGCAGGATTTGATGACTCAGAACATAATCTGATGGACTGTATTTCGCCGATCCTATAATTGTAGTACGCACTCTGATGAAGTTCTAGTGTTGCTGCTCGATAGTGGAGCTCAACACAGCTTTATCAAAGAAGAATACCGCTAAGCGCTTAGGGTTGGTTAGCCTTCCGGCAGCCCTCTAAAACTGCTACGCACAGCTTTGGAGGATATTCCACCACGGAAAGCTCATCGCTGGTAACCTACACGACTTTGAGGGACCACGCAGATGTACCCTTCAGGATGCATTTGCGTACCCGAAAAGTGACTACTTCGCTCAATCCGCAATCGCATATTTCGCAGGAAGATTTCGAAGAACTTCGTAGATCACGTCTGCAAAGTCCGGAAGCTAGTCTTACCCGAGGAGAACTTGTCACGACATCGATCGACATTCTCGTTGGTATTGACTACTACTGGAAAATCGTAGACGTCTCGAAGATCTTTCGACTTCCGTCGGATTCAATCTATTTTGCACCATATTTGGCCCAGTCATTTCTG